>RPFO01001021.1:450115-477615 GCA_009746045.1 Mesostigma viride
CGAGGCCCGCGCGAAGCGCGCGACACCCACGACAGTCCAATGGGAGTCCGACGCGTGTCACGCGGGCACGACACGGCGGCATATTCCCACGAATATTCCAAGCGGACCAATGGGACGCTGCCACGTGGCGGCGGCGCGGCGCTCCACGGAATATTCATGGGAATATTCCCGGCGCGGCGCCCTTCTAGAAGGCGCGGCGCTCCGCGGATATTCCGTGGGAATATTCCGTCCCACCAATCCGGACCTGCCGCGTGGCACGGGACTATTGGGCGGGGCGGGGGGGTGCGGGCACATAAGCGGAGGCGGGCGAGTTTGGCAGCCAAACCACGCCAATCCGCACGAGCACGCACAGACTGTCAGCCGCTATGGATTCCACCCCTCTGATTGCCAATGAGCTCCCTCAGGATCACTCCGACCTGTTTGCGGAGTTGTGCGGGGGCTGGTACCGCTTGGTGGTGCGCAAGGCCATGGAAAACTCCAGCAATTTGTACAGCTGCGTGAATGAGTGGGAAAAGAAGTTGAAAACCCCCTTTTGCGTGCTGGTTCGTTTCGACTCCTTTACGGCTCTGGATCGCCAGTTGGAGTTTGAATTCATTGACGTACGCACTGCGATCAGCAGGAAGTACTGCGTTCGCAGTCAGATCCTGTCCCACATTCGCCCTGAGAGCGAGTTCATGCTTCTGTGCGTCCTCCTTCGCGAGAAGAAGGAGGACGACGGGTTCATCGACCTGGTTACCAGGATTGGCCTGTCCTTCCGCGTGCCCAAGGACGCGGACAAGATCGTTGCGAGGACGGCGTTTCCCTATACCCGCCCCTGCGAGAAGGTGGTGATCACAGTGCGCACGCCCATTTTGGACAGCCCCATTGGTCCTTTCCCCGAGTCGGTTCGCGGTTTCTGCGCTGCGCCGGGGTGTGAGAAGAAGGGCAAGAGAGAGGTGAAGCGCAGGTGCGCCAGCTGCCAGGATGCGCGGTACTGCTCCCGCGAGTGCCAGGTTGCGCACTGGAAGATCCACAAGGCGGACTGCACTCTGCTCACCCACGTGTGGACTTGCACCTCAGATGTGAAGTTCCCCCTGCGCGGGGACACTCTGCGTGTGAAAGACGATTGCACTGGGTTTGAGGGCCGCCAGACGCCCTGCCTGCGCATGTACAACCGCTAAACAGCCAGGCCTGCGTGCCTGCAAAGGGGTCTAGAATGGCCTATTCCTTATTATTCTTATTGTAATGAAATGACATTTTCCTTATGTGCATGGGACTTGAACTATTCCAATGAGTCATATAGCAACTAGACCCATCGAGTAACACTGCCTCCTGTAACCCACGCCACCATATGCTGCCATCTGTTACCCACGCGAATGTCTACTGTCGCTCGTCACCCACGGGATTGTATGCTGGCGCCTGTCACCTATACCATGTATACCACGTGGCAGATTGGCATGGCATGGCAAGTAGGTCCGTACGGCAAATGGGGTCACCTTAGGGTTTTGTAGTATGGGGTCCCTCGATGGCGACCCCATACTACTAAACCCTAGGGCGACCCCACCGTCCACCCGGCCGTCCACCTGGCCGTACTGTGACAGGCGCCAGTATCGTGGGAACCTCTAGTATCATGGGATATCCGTTCAAGTCCTATTCGCGGGCCGCGGGTTCCTATCTAATGATGCATTGGTGTTGGATTTGCATGCAATGAGTCTTATTTATTACAATGTACAATAGGCAAAGTCCTAATCAACCATGTCCTCAACGAGGTGCCTCCAAGGGCACACTCACTACAGGGAGGAATAGCCCCTTCCCCTTTCTAGACCCCCTACTCATCCTCAACCACAATCACCTCCCGGTGCTGAACATCAGCAACCAAGTGTGCGTCCCTCTCAACAATGCGCCTCGCCCCGTCGCGGAAGCGATCCACCAACCGCCTCATGGCCAGCGCGTCCCACCCGACGCCACCGCCGAGTGCCTCAAAGAAGGCCACAGCCAGTGCATTGCCCGCAGACCCGGAGCACTCCAACTGGGGGTGATCCCTGATGTACTGCAGGGCGGACAGGAAACCGTTGACTCCCGCGGGGTAATTCTCATTCCCCCCACAGCGCGAACAGCGAAAGAAGCGCGAGCAGCAGCAGCAGCAGGAGCAGCAGCAGGAGCAGCAGCACGAGCAGCAGGAGGAGCAGCAGCGGCGGCGGCGGCGGCGATGGCGGCCGGCAGACCACGGAAACCACACTCTGACACGTTGTCCACCACGCGCAGGTGGCGATCCAAGTCCTCGCGGCTGGTGGCCTGGTAGGTGCAGCCCAGGATGGTCACGGTGCCGTTATCACCAGGGAGAGAAAGCTTGTTGGGGCAGGGCCTGACAAGCTTAGCGCAGGTGTTGTCGTGAATCGCCTCCTCGCCGAGCACGACCTCGCCGCCGCACCCGCGAGCGCACAGACGCACATTCACAAGGGTGAATGTGAGTCTGTCGACACCCACATTGCGCTTGTACTGGCTGCCAGTGCGCATCAGGAGCTCCTTGCATTCTGGGCAGCGCTTGCCAATCACACGGGCGTTGGGCCTGGTAGAATTATACTCCAGAGCGTGGGCCTCGAGCATATCAGCGCACTTGTTGCAGTGCTGAGGGACGCAGGTGTGGACGCCCTCCACGAGGTAGATGATGGGGTACTTCCCCTCCGTGCCGAAGGGCTCGGTGCAGATGTCGCAGCACGCCAGCCTCTTCTCGAACCACGTGATCTTGTGGTTCGCCTCCTCGAGAGCCAAGCGCATCTTCTTGAGCTCTTCGCGAGTGGGATCAGGGGAGAAAGAACGACGCCTGCTGCGGTTCCTCTCGCGCTCCAACTCCTCCTGCGTCTCCCTCAGCTGGCGCTGCAATGCGGCTAAGTCCCCACCGCTGGGCCCAGCGCCTCCAGAACGAGAACGGGAGCTGGGACCACCACGCAGCAGGCCTGCATGCAAAGGAAAACACACAGACAACTGCAAAATGTATCAGATAGTGGCCATCACCTGCAACATCCAACAGATAGTGGCCATCACCTGCAAAATCCAGCAGGCAATCGAAAAGGGATGCATAAAACAGCAGACCACGTACTGGGAGCAGCCGCAGGGCGAGACTGAGCCACCAGGTCGTCGATCGCAGCGTGCGAATTGACTTCCGTGCCTGCGTCGTCCAGGTGGTCGTAGTCGTTGTGGTCAAAAAGGTCGTCAGAGGGGTTCCAGCCTGCAAAGAATGAATAGAAAATGACCATGGCGTTCCTGTCAGCTGCTGAAAATGCCCAAAAAACAAACCAAGGAAACACAAAAACAGACATGCATGGGAAAATACGTACGCTCAGGTTCCTGGGCCTCATGTTCTTGGGTCGTCGCCATAGCTGGCTAGCTGCTGATAGTGGTATCCTGCTGCTGTTCTGAGTGGTTCGTGAGGGTTTGGCTGCATTTTTGGTCGTGTTTGGGCATTTGGCCTCGTGGGGAGGAGGGCGAACGGCATATTCCCGGCATATTCCGGGAATATTCCCACGAATATGCCGTGGGACGGTCGCTAGAAGGAAACGGTCGCGCCGCGTCGGCAGTTACGCGACAGGCTACGGACTGTCATGGCAGTCTGACGGTTCTGACAGGTGTCAGACGGGACAGTGTGCCGACTGTCGTGGCAGATCTTCGTAACCGACGCGCGACGGAACCGGCGCGGCGCGGACTGACGTGGCACGCTGTCAGATCTGACGTGGCACGGTACTGACATGGCAGGCCGTCCGAACCGGCAGCTGACGGATACAGTCTTGTACGGACTGTCGTGTCAGACCGTCCAGGTTGCCACGTGGCAGTATGGCACGACACTTGGACGGATTCTAGTGGGAAATCCTACAATACACAAGCAGTTGCGTATTTGTAGTAATCTGTACTACTGTAGTGTCGTCTAGTGCATTTCTACTTATTATACTCTGTACTACGATTCCTAGTGCAATTGTACTATGAGACGCCATGAGATAGAGACAAAGTCATGGATTTCCATTAGAATCACAATAAGGCTTAATGCCCATAGGGGACTTTGTCTATTCCAAAGGGGCACTTAGTTAGTGAACCCCCTCCAGGGCCAGGCGGCGACAGAACTTGTCGTACATCTTGTCGCAGGTGGCATTCATGACCCTCAGTTCCCTCTCGCAGGCAGCGGGGGAAAAGTTGACAGGCAGATAGGCGTGGTACTCGGCCTTCACGAGGTCCACGAGCACACGGCAATGCTCCTCTGCGGTCTTATCCTTATCCACCTGAGGAATGGATTCAACATACTCCTTCATCACATCCCACAGGCGGGGAATCGCGCAAACGCGTTCAGACAGCTTAACCTCTAGGTCGATGGCCAGAGTTGCCACCTCCATACGCCTATCGCCATACTTGCAGGCGTCCATCCTCTTCTCAAAAGTGGAAAGGGACTGCACACCGCCTTGAGCGATGGCGATGGCAAAGTTGCGCAGGGCCCATCCTGTATAGTGGCAAAACGGCCCTGGCTGCCTGCGCTTAGAGAGGAAGCGCCCCTCAAGCTCAGTGGCAATAGCATCCAACAGCTGCATCCTTCGCTGCTCTGTCTTAGCTTTGACAGCGTCCCACGGCACTTGCAGCTCCTTGCTGACACCACACCCGTGGGGCCATGCCAACTCCACGATTTCGTGCACAATCTCAGCTGGCAGGCTGTTAAAAGTGGCAGCGGCCATGTCTTCTTTGTGGTAGTGGTGCTAGTGCTGTTGGGATGCTGGAGCAGGCGAGAAGTGCCCACTTTGACGTGGTGTCGGACCTTTGTACCTCGCCCCACGGCATCTTCGCGGAATATTCCGTGGCACGACGATCTCCCACGGGACGCCGCCACGTGGCAGAGATCGGACGGTCCACGGCAATTCAGATCTCCCATGATAGTACGGCGTATCTCGGATACGGCGCGGCGCCGGTACGGCCGGACCAGTATCATGGATACTGGTCCGAGTACCGTGGCACGGCATTCCGCCACGTCACTACCGCGCCGCGCCGCGCCGCGCCATGGAACCTTCTAGAGGATCGATCCCAGCCGTCCGATGAAGATCTCGTGGGAGGACGAGTTTCCACAGGTACAAAGGTCGTGCAGGCCTACCAAATGCACCATCACACCACAGAACAGCCATAGCCAGCGCAGAAAACAACAGCAGACCGCCATGTCTCAGCTTGATGCAGCAGCTGGGCCGGTGTTCAGGCGTCAGACTAGGGCACAGACTAGGGCCATCTATGGGCTCCAGGCTCCCAAAATCTATGGATTGCCATATCCTCGCTGCACAAAAACTAGGACTGGTTGTTCCGCCATAGCTCCTGCGCTTGTGCCAGTGCCTGCGCCTGTGCCAGCGCCAGTGCCTGTGATTGTGCCAGTGCCAGTGCCTGCTGCGCCAGTGCCTGCGCCTGTGTACGTGCCTGCTCCTCTCCCTGGGCTATTCGCCCCTCGGTTTAAGGACTCTGACATTTGGCCTCCAGCAGGCCATGTGTGGCCAAATGGTAGTGGCGATTCCAAGTTTCCTCTGGTGCATTGCGTCACCTGCAAAAAGGTGCCGGAGAGGGCAGTGTGCAAGAAGGAGAACGGGGAGATGCAGTGCCGGGGGTGCGCTCTGGATGAACTGAGCGACAAGGTGGATGCACTAGGTCCCTCTCCTCCCACGGAGCAGGTGCAGGAGACTGTCAAGAATTTTGACACGGGCTTGCAGATTTACAAGTACGAATATGAGCCCAAGCGTCTCCCACCTCCTCCCACCGGCTACCCTCTGTCCAAGTGCATGTGCGCTGTGTGCAAGAAGCCTGCTCTCCACGCGCACGAAGTGGTGAAGAAGGTCACCCCTCAGATGCTGGAGACCACTTCCCATTTCCGTGTTGCCAAGCTCGTGGTTGGCGACGTCGTTTGTGGGATCTGCCGCAACGAGTTCCTGGCCCAGTATGTCGACAACAACGTGGTCATCAGCAAGGCCATGTCTCGCGGCATGCAGTATTGGGAGTACAAGGGCCATATCGATGAGGTGTTCCAGTACAACGAGGAACTCCACAAGATGGCAGAGCGCGCCCAGGACAACACGCACGACGGCCCCTCCAGTGACAAGTTTTACTGGCCTCGCAGGCAGTGCCAGAAGTGCATGAAGCGCATCGACATCAACGTGCAGAACCTGTATGTGGCTCCAAGGCCTCGTTCTTTAGACGTTGACTTGGTCTGCTACGAGTGCGCCAAGTTCTGCAGCCTTGTTTCTGAGGCTGTCGCTTTCCCGGGCTTTAGCCGCCCCAACAACCGTCTCAAGCGTAATGCAGAGGCCGGGGCTTCCTTCTGTACGATGTTGTGGGGTCCAACAAGCCCTATTTCTTCGCGTAGGGTGTCATCTGGGCACTTCATTGCCCATGCAAGCCTATGGAGGCTACTGTTGATAGGGACTTGTGGTATTCTATTTTGTAATGAATAAGACTCTTTGCATGCAAATCCAACACTCATGCACTAGGCGTAGGACTTGACCTGTTTGCGAAAAGTTCGGGCTATGCGGATAGCCCGAACTTTTGGGGATAGCCCGAACTTTTGGAAACCTTGCTAGGGAAAAGTAAAAGTTTCCAGTGGGGATCCCAGCCATTTGAAAAGTTCGGGCTATGGTTCGGGCTATCAGTTTATAGCCCGAACCGGACCCTTTTGCCCCTTGGACGGTGGTGTCATGCATTGTACATGGGGTAGGGACTTGGTTATTTGGACAGTGTGCAGTGTATGTGTGTGTTTCTTCCTTAGATTGCTAACACATAAAATATAGGGGTATTTCCTGTATATACAGATAGGATTGCTAACACATAAAATATAGGGGTATTTCCTGTATATACAGATAGGATTGCTAACACATAAAATATAGGGGTATTAGCTATGATTATATATAGATGACAATTGCTAACACATAAAATTTTATGTGTTGGGAAACAGAGTAAAAAAAGAGTAGCATCCACCCTAGCAACACACTGCCCAGAGGGAGAAAAGGGGAGGTTCGGGCTATAAATCGACAGCCCGAACCATAGCCCGAACTTTTCAAAATGGCTGGGATCCCCACTGGAAACTTTTACTTTTCCCTAGCAAGGTTTCGAAAAGTTCGGGCTATCCCCAAAAGTTCGGGCTATCCACATAGCACGAACTTTTCGTGGGAGCCTATGGATGGGCGCCACGTGGCACGGTATCCCACGATAGTTGCCGGCGCCGCGCCGGCGCGGCGCTCTCACGGAATATCCGTGGGAATATTCCCGGCGCGACGCCTGCACGGCACTATCGTGGGACGCCGTGGCCGATAGGGTATAAAAGCGGAGTCACGGGCGTTTGGGGGTAGGTCTCACCTCCGACACTGCCAGGCACACAGTCATCCACACGCAGACAGCCATCCTTACAGCTGTAAAATACACAATGGCCCATGCTGGTGCTACTTTCGAGGATCTGCCAAGCGAAATTTTGTACGTGTTGGCAGAGCTCAGCTGGCCCTACTTGCGTGGTGTGAACAAGGCCTCTCACAAGGAATGGGAGGCCGTGCTGGCGATAATGGAGGCAAAGGTTAGCGCTGTGCGCAATTTGATTGACGAGGAACTGAAGTTCCGCGATGCAAACCCCGATTGGTTGCACGATCTGAACACGGCGACTACCCGTCGCCTGTATGAGTTGACGCATGATCAGCTGAGGGCCATTTATGACAAGGTGTCTGTGCCCCGCTTGAGTGAGGCGGAGGGGTACTTGTACACTACCCGCGCTGATCGTTTGGAGCAGATGGATTACACCTACACTGATTTTGTGGAGGTGATCGAACAGATTGGCGTGAGCCCCGGCCCCCACACTAGGGCGGCGAGGGACGCCTATTTCGCATCCATTCCTGATGTGGATCGCGAGAAAACGATGGAGCGTCGCGTGGAGGAGTTGGTCGATATTCTGTGCGCGGCAGTGTTGGCTGACGACACGGAGGCCAACGGGGTGTGCCAACGATCCATTTGGCCAACGTTCTCAGCGACATTTTCGACCGCCACAAGCACATGATGATGTGCCGTCTCCACAGCCATCCCTCGTTTAACCGGGAGATGCGTTAAACAGGCAAATAGGGATCAACTTATATAGCCTATTGGAAAAGGCTATATCCCATGGACTGTCTTATATAACTTTTAATAAGACTCGATTCCTATTGAAATTTGTCTCACAATGAGTCCAACAATGAGCCCCACTTAAAAAAAAATCTAAACCGCATACTATAAATAGCTAATGGAGCTATAGGGGTACCAGAATCCCACGAAGAATAGGGATTTCCGCCACCCGCGCCTGTCACGTGACCTGTGTGCCACGTGGCATGTCCCGATTGGTCAGCCTAGTCTCATGGAATTCCAGATTCACATGGTGCCACGTGGCAACTATCCATTCGTCCGGATGTCCCATGGGACTCCAGGGACCCCCATGGGTGCCACGTGGCAGGTTCCGATTGAACAGGGTGTATCATGGGACGCCAGGGTCCCTGGGTGCCACGTGGCGGGATCCGATTGGACAGGGAATACCGTGGGAGTACAGGGTCCCACGGAGATTCAGGGTCCCTGGTGCCACGTGGCAGTTACCGATTGGACAGGGAGTCCCATGGGTGCCACGTGGCAGCGTCCCATTGGCCAGGGTGGTCCCATGGGTGGCCAGGGTCCCACGGGTCCCTGGTGCCACGTGGCGGTCGCCGATTGGTCAGATAGTCCCATGGGAATCTCAGGGTGCCACGTGGCAGCCTTCCATTGGCGGCTACTACGCCAGGGTCCCTGGCAGGGTCCCACGATATATTTATCCCAACAATTGACGGGTTAGAGGCGCCTCTAACCCGTCAATTGTTGGGATAAATATATCGTGGGACCCTGCCAGGGACCCTGGCGTAGTAGCCGCCAATGGAAGGCTGCCACGTGGCACCCTGAGATTCCCATGGGACTATCTGACCAATCGGCGACCGCCACGTGGCACCAGGGACCCGTGGGACCCTGGCCACCCATGGGACCACCCTGGCCAATGGGACGCTGCCACGTGGCACCCATGGGACTCCCTGTCCAATCGGTAACTGCCACGTGGCACCAGGGACCCTGAATCTCCGTGGGACCCTGTACTCCCACGGTATTCCCTGTCCAATCGGATCCCGCCACGTGGCACCCAGGGACCCTGGCGTCCCATGATACACCCTGTTCAATCGGAACCTGCCACGTGGCACCCATGGGGGTCCCTGGAGTCCCATGGGACATCCGGACGAATGGATAGTTGCCACGTGGCACCATGTGAATCTGGAATTCCATGAGACTAGGCTGACCAATCGGGACATGCCACGTGGCACACAGGTCACGTGACAGGCGCGGGTGGCGGGAAATCCCTATTCTTCGTGGGATTCTGGTACCCCTATAGCTCCATTAGCTATTTATAGTATGCGGTTTAGATTTTTTTTTTAAGTGGGGCTCATTGTTGGACTCATTGTGAGACAAATTTCAATAGGAATCGAGTCTTATTAAAAGTTATATAAGACAGTCCATGGGATATAGCCTTTTCCAATAGGCTATATAAGTTGATCCCTATTTGCCTGTTTAACGCATCTCCCGGTTAAACGAGGGATGGCTGTGGAGACGGCACATCATCATGTGCTTGTGGCGGTCGAAAATGTCGCTGAGAACGTTGGCCAAATGGATCGTTGGCACACCCCGTTGGCCTCCGTGTCGTCAGCCAACACTGCCGCGCACAGAATATCGACCAACTCCTCCACGCGACGCTCCATCGTTTTCTCGCGATCCACATCAGGAATGGATGCGAAATAGGCGTCCCTCGCCGCCCTAGTGTGGGGGCCGGGGCTCACGCCAATCTGTTCGATCACCTCCACAAAATCAGTGTAGGTGTAATCCATCTGCTCCAAACGATCAGCGCGGGTAGTGTACAAGTACCCCTCCGCCTCACTCAAGCGGGGCACAGACACCTTGTCATAAATGGCCCTCAGCTGATCATGCGTCAACTCATACAGGCGACGGGTAGTCGCCGTGTTCAGATCGTGCAACCAATCGGGGTTTGCATCGCGGAACTTCAGTTCCTCGTCAATCAAATTGCGCACAGCGCTAACCTTTGCCTCCATTATCGCCAGCACGGCCTCCCATTCCTTGTGAGAGGCCTTGTTCACACCACGCAAGTAGGGCCAGCTGAGCTCTGCCAACACGTACAAAATTTCGCTTGGCAGATCCTCGAAAGTAGCACCAGCATGGGCCATTGTGTATTTTACAGCTGTAAGGATGGCTGTCTGCGTGTGGATGACTGTGTGCCTGGCAGTGTCGGAGGTGAGACCTACCCCCAAACGCCCGTGACTCCGCTTTTATACACTATCGGCCACGGCGTCCCACGATAGTGCCGTGCAGGCGTCGCGCCGGGAATATTCCCACGGATATTCCGTGAGAGCGCCGCGCCGGCGCGGCGCCGGCAACTATCGTGGGATACCGTGCCACGTGGCGCCCATCCATAGGCTCCCACGAAAAGTTCGTGCTATGTGGATAGCCCGAACTTTTGGGGATAGCCCGAACTTTTCGAAACCTTGCTAGGGAAAAGTAAAAGTTTCCAGTGGGGATCCCAGCCATTTTGAAAAGTTCGGGCTATGGTTCGGGCTGTCGATTTATAGCCCGAACCTCCCCTTTTCTCCCTCTGGGCAGTGTGTTGCTAGGGGTGGATGCTACTCTTTTTTTTACTCTGTTTCCCAACACATAAAATTTTATGTGTTAGCAATTGTCATCTATATATAATCATAGCTAATACCCCTATATTTTATGTGTTAGCAATCCTATCTGTATATACAGGAAATACCCCTATATTTTATGTGTTAGCAATCCTATCTGTATATACAGGAAATACCCCTATATTTTATGTGTTAGCAATCTAAGGAAGAAACACACACATACACTGCACACTGTCCAAATAACCAAGTCCCTACCCCATGTACAATGCATGACACCACCGTCCAAGGGGCAAAAGGGTCCGGTTCGGGCTATAAACTGATAGCCCGAACCATAGCCCGAACTTTTCAAATGGCTGGGATCCCACTGGAAACTTTTACTTTTCCCTAGCAAGGTTTCCAAAAGTTCGGGCTATCCCCAAAAGTTCGGGCTATCCGCATAGCCCGAACTTTTCGCAAACAAGTCAAGTCCTACGCCTAGTGCATGAGTGTTGGATTTGCATGCAAAGAGTCTTATTCATTACAAAATAGAATACCACAAGTCCCTATCAACAGTAGCCTCCATAGGCTTGCATGGGCCAATGAAGTGCCCAGATGACACCCTACGCGAAGAAATAGGGCTTGTTGGACCCCACAACATCGTACAGAAGGAAGCCCCCGGCCTCTGCATTACGCTTGAGACGGTTGTTGGGGCGGCTAAAGCCCGGGAAAGCGACAGCCTCAGAAACAAGGCTGCAGAACTTGGCGCACTCGTAGCAGACCAAGTCAACGTCTAAAGAACGAGGCCTTGGAGCCACATACAGGTTCTGCACGTTGATGTCGATGCGCTTCATGCACTTCTGGCACTGCCTGCGAGGCCAGTAAAACTTGTCACTGGAGGGGCCGTCGTGCGTGTTGTCCTGGGCGCGCTCTGCCATCTTGTGGAGTTCCTCGTTGTACTGGAACACCTCATCGATATGGCCCTTGTACTCCCAATACTGCATGCCGCGAGACATGGCCTTGCTGATGACCACGTTGTTGTCGACATACTGGGCCAGGAACTCGTTGCGGCAGATCCCACAAACGACGTCGCCAACCACGAGCTTGGCAACACGGAAATGGGAAGTGGTCTCCAGCATCTGAGGGGTGACCTCCTTCACCACTTCGTGCGCGTGGAGAGCAGGCTTCTTGCACACAGCGCACATGCACTTGGACAGAGGGTAGCCGGTGGGAGGAGGTGGGAGACGCTTGGGCTCATATTCGTACTTGTAAATCTGCAAGCCCGTGTCAAAATTCTTGACAGTCTCCTGCACCTGCTCCGTGGGAGGAGAGGGACCTAGTGCATCCACCTTGTCGCTCAGTTCATCCAGAGCGCACCCCCGGCACTGCATCTCCCCGTTCTCCTTCTTGCACACTGCCCTCTCCGGCACCTTTTTGCAGGTGACGCAATGCACCAGAGGAAACTTGGAATCGCCACTACCATTTGGCCACACATGGCCTGCTGGAGGCCAAATGTCAGAGTCCTTAAACCGAGGGGCGAATAGCCCAGGGAGAGGAGCAGGCACGTACACAGGCGCAGGCACTGGCGCAGCAGGCACTGGCACTGGCACAATCACAGGCACTGGCGCTGGCACAGGCGCAGGCACTGGCACAAGCGCAGGAGCTATGGCGGAACAACCAGTCCTAGTTTTTGTGCAGCGAGGATATGGCAATCCATAGATTTTGGGAGCCTGGAGCCCATAGATGGCCCTAGTCTGTGCCCTAGTCTGACGCCTGAACACCGGCCCAGCTGCTGCATCAAGCTGAGACATGGCGGTCTGCTGTTGTTTTCTGCGCTGGCTATGGCTGTTCTGTGGTGTGATGGTGCATTTGGTAGGCCTGCACGACCTTTGTACCTGTGGAAACTCGTCCTCCCACGAGATCTTCATCGGACGGCTGGGATCGATCCTCTAGAAGGTTCCATGGCGCGGCGCGGCGCGGCGCGGTAGTGACGTGGCGGAATGCCGTGCCACGGTACTCGGACCAGTATCCATGATACTGGTCCGGCCGTACCGGCGCCGCGCCGTATCCGAGATACGCCGTACTATCATGGGAGATCTGAATTGCCGTGGACCGTCCGATCTCTGCCACGTGGCGGCGTCCCGTGGGAGATCGTCGTGCCACGGAATATTCCGCGAAGATGCCGTGGGGCGAGGTACAAAGGTCCGACACCACGTCAAAGTGGGCACTTCTCGCCTGCTCCAGCATCCCAACAGCACTAGCACCACTACCACAAAGAAGACATGGCCGCTGCCACTTTTAACAGCCTGCCAGCTGAGATTGTGCACGAAATCGTGGAGTTGGCATGGCCCCACGGGTGTGGTGTCAGCAAGGAGCTGCAAGTGCCGTGGGACGCTGTCAAAGCTAAGACAGAGCAGCGAAGGATGCAGCTGTTGGATGCTATTGCCACTGAGCTTGAGGGGCGCTTCCTCTCTAAGCGCAGGCAGCCAGGGCCGTTTTGCCACTATACAGGATGGGCCCTGCGCAACTTTGCCATCGCCATCGCTCAAGGCGGTGTGCAGTCCCTTTCCACTTTTGAGAAGAGGATGGACGCCTGCAAGTATGGCGATAGGCGTATGGAGGTGGCAACTCTGGCCATCGACCTAGAGGTTAAGCTGTCTGAACGCATTTGCGCGATTCCCCGCCTGTGGGATGTGATGAAGGAGTATGTTGAATCCATTCCTCAGGTGGATAAGGATAAGACCGCAGAGGAGCATTGCCGTGTGCTCGTGGACCTCGTGAAGGCCGAGTACGACGCCTATCTGCCTGTCAACTTTTCCCCCGCTGCCTGCGAGAGGGAACTGAGGGTCATGAATGCCACCTGCGACAAGATGTACGACAAGTTCTGTCGCCGCCTGGCCCTGGAGGGGGTTCACTAACTAAGTGCCCCTTTGGAATAGACAAAGTCCCCTATGGGCATTAAGCCTTATTGTGATTCTAATGGAAATCCATGACTTTGTCTCTATCTCATGGCGTCTCATAGTACAATTGCACTAGGAATCGTAGTACAGGTAGTATAATAAGAGTAGAAATGCACTAGACGACACTACAGATAGTACAGATTACTACAAATACGCAACTGCTTGTGTATTGTAGGATTTCCCACTAGAATCCGTCCAAGTGTCGTGCCATACTGCCACGTGGCAACCTGGACGGTCTGACACGACAGTCCGTACAAGACTGTATCCGTCAGCTGCCGGTTCGGACGGCCTGCTATGTCAGTACCGTGCCACGTCAGATCTGACAGCGTGCCACGTCAGTCCGCGCCGCGCCGGTTCCGTCGCGCGTCGGTTACGAAGATCTGCCACGACAGTCGGCACACTGTCCCGTCTGACACCTGTCAGAACCGTCAGACTGCCATGACAGTCCGTAGCACTGTCGCGTAACGGCCGACGCGGCGCGACCGTTTCCTTCTAGCGACCGTCCCACGGCATATTCGTGGGAATATTCCCGGAATATGCCGGGAATATGCCGTTCGCCCTCCTCCCCACGAGGCCAAATGCCCAAACACGACCAAAAATGCAGCCAAACCCTCACGAACCACTCAGAACAGCAGCAGGATACCACTATCAGCAGCTAGCCAGCTATGGCGACGACCCAAGAACATGAGGCCCAGGAACCTGAGCGTACGTATTTTCCCATGCATGTCTGTTTTTGTGTTTCCTTGGTTTGTTTTTTGGGCATTTTCAGCAGCTGACAGGAACGCCATGGTCATTTTCTATTCATTCTTTGCAGGCTGGAACCCCTCTGACGACCTTTTTGACCACAACGACTACGACCACCTGGACGACGCAGGCACGGAAGTCAATTCGCACGCTGCGATCGACGACCTGGTGGCTCAGTCTCGCCCTGCGGCTGCTCCCAGTACGTGGTCTGCTGTTTTATGCATCCCTTTTCGATTGCCTGCTGGATTTTGCAGGTGATGGCCACTATCTGTTGGATGTTGCAGGTGATGGCCACTATCTGATACATTTTGCAGTTGTCTGTGTGTTTTCCTTTGCATGCAGGCCTGCTGCGTGGTGGTCCCAGCTCCCGTTCTCGTTCTGGAGGCGCTGGGCCCAGCGGTGGGGACTTAGCCGCATTGCAGCGCCAGCTGAGGGAGACGCAGGAGGAGTTGGAGCGCGAGAGGAACCGCAGCAGGCGTCGTTCTTTCTCCCCTGATCCCACTCGCGAAGAGCTCAAGAAGATGCGCTTGGCTCTCGAGGAGGCGAACCACAAGATCACGTGGTTCGAGAAGAGGCTGGCGTGCTGCGACATCTGCACCGAGCCCTTCGGCACGGAGGGGAAGTACCCCATCATCTACCTCGTGGAGGGCGTCCACACCTGCGTCCCTCAGCACTGCAACCAGTGCGCTGATATGCTCGAGGCCCACGCTCTGGAGTATAATTCTACCAGGCCCAACGCCCGTGTGATTGGCAAGCGCTGCCCAGAATGCAAGGAGCTCCTGATGCGCACTGGCAGCCAGTACAAGCGCAATGTGGGTGTCGACAGACTCACATTCACCCTTGTGAATGTGCGTCTGTGCGCTCGCGGGTGCGGCGGCGAGGTCGTGCTCGGCGAGGAGGCGATTCACGACAACACCTGCGCTAAGCTTGTCAGGCCCTGCCCCAACAAGCTTTCTCTCCCTGGTGATAACGGCACCGTGACCATCCTGGGCTGCACCTACCAGGCCACCAGCCGCGAGGACTTGGATCGCCACCTGCGCGTGGTGGACAACGTGTCAGAGTGTGGTTTCCGTGGTCTGCCGGCCGCCATCGCCGCCGCCGCCGCCGCTGCTGCTCCTCCTGCTGCTCGTGCTGCTGCTCCTGCTGCTGCTCCTGCTGCTGCTCCTGCTGCTCGCGCTTCTTTCGCTGTTCGCGCTGGGGGGGGAATGAGAATTACCCCGCGGGAGTCAACGGTTTCCTGTCCGCCCTGCAGTACATCAGGGATCACCCCCAGTTGGAGTGCTCCGGGTCTGCGGGCAATGCACTGGCTGTGGCCTTCTTTGAGGCACTCGGCGGTGGCGTCGGGTGGGACGCGCTGGCCATGAGGCGGTTGGTGGATCGCTTCCGCGACGGGGCGAGGCGCATTGTTGAGAGGGACGCACACTTGGTTGCTGATGTTCAGCACCGGGAGGTGATTGTGGTTGAGGATGAGTAGGGGGTCTAGAAAGGGGAAGGGGCTATTCCTCCCTGTAGTGAGTGTGCCCTTGGAGGCACCTCGTTGAGGACATGGTTGATTAGGACTTTGCCTATTGTACATTGTAATAAATAAGACTCATTGCATGCAAATCCAACACCAATGCATCATTAGATAGGAACCCGCGGCCCGCGAATAGGACTTGAACGGATATCCCATGATACTAGAGGTTCCCACGATACTGGCGCCTGTCACAGTACGGCCAGGCGGACGGCCGGGTGGACGGTGGGGTCGCCCTAGGGTTTAGTAGTATAGTCAGCGAAAGTTGGTGCGAGAGGTCCCCAGTTCGATTTCGGTCGGATTCATTTGCAGATGCTCCACAAGCCACGAGCCACGAGCCACGAGGTAGCCATGGCTGACGTCCGGCGGAGCTCAGAACTTTCGCGTCTGAGCCCCAAATTCCGTCAGATCACTCGCAACCGATGCATCTTTTCTAGGCGCATCTGCTACTATAAACGGTTACAGCTGTAACGCAGTATTGTGACCAGCCTGCAGCTATTACGCGAACTGCTATTATGACGAGCAAACGCACAACAACGCAACGCAGCCTGGCGAATGCGTTAGGCAATGAAAATACGCATGCAGCTTCGGCTGCAGCTTCGCCCACCGGCCCAGATGGCAACGGTGACACTAGTCGTGCGCTGGTGCTCGCCCAGCCTCCCGGGCTCGCCTCGCCCTCTGCATCGCCTGAACCTAAGCGCAGTCGCTCTGCTGAGCCGCCCTGGGAAGAGACCTCCTTTGACGTCAACAGCTCCGGCTTCTGGCAACGCAGCCCCGGTTGCATGGTTCATGGAAGACGTGTTTTTCGGCAATCACGCCTCGCTTCTAGCCCTGTGCGTGTACCTCACGTCCCACAACCGTGGCCGCTGGCCTGGTGACGGCAAGCTTGTCGACCCCGCCGAGGCTCTCCCAATCATTCACCGCATGAGTCGCCCCAAGCTCCAATGCTTCGCCCTCTGCTCCCTTGTTGGACCGGCTCCGAATCCGAGATCTGGGCTTCCCAACCGCCCCCCCCCACCTTCCCCACCGAAGCCACCATCCGCACCCTCCTCAAGGAAGCTTTCGAGCAGCACGTGACCCCTCTTGCCGCAGATGTGGCGGCAATTGGCGGCACGCTGGCTGCTGAGCTCCCCACCATCCCCACCGCCACCGCCACCCTCCTCGCCTCCACCCCCCCACCCCCCTCCGCCTCCACCGACTCCATCACCGCCCAGCTCCGCGACATCGACCAGCGCCTCAAGGATAATGCAATCGCTATCGAGGTCTTGCAGAACACAGCAGGCCTCACCGCCCAGGCAGTGAAGGACATTGCCGCCAAGCCAGCCCCGGCTGGCCTGGCCGGCGATGCTCCTCCCATCACGACCTGGGCGGACATGCTTAAGCAACATACCACCTCCACCACCTCCGCCGTCGCAGCCCAGCTCCAGCGGCAGACGCTTGACCTCCGCGAGGAGGCCGAGCTCGCCAAGCGCAGCCTCAACGCCATCCTCAAGAACCTCGACATGGAAGAAGGTGAGAATTCCGAGAAGCTTGCACGTGCGTTTGAGAGCAAAATCCTTGCACGCATGGGCCTTCTTGGTGAGATCAAGCTGACCGCCCACCGCCTCCCCCGCGCGCGGGGTAAGGCGGGGGCGCCTCCGCTTCTTCTCACCTTTAAGACCCCGGCGGACAAGATTTCGTTTCTCAGACGCCGCAAGCGGCTCGAGAATACTCCCTTCACCGTGGACGACGACTTGACCCTGGCCCAGCAACAACGGCGACGGGAGCTATGGCCGACCTACCTCCAGCTCCGGCAGACCAAGGCGGGCCAGCCGGTGTACTGGAAGGGGGCGGCCATCTACGTCGGCCACAAGCCCTGGCCAGCCGGACCCCCTCGACCACCGCGGCCCCAGCAACTCCAGCCCCAGCCTAGGGGAATACAGCAATAGTGTAGAATAGTTAGACAGTGGCCTTGTACATGCCCGCCTACTACAGGCACTATACCAGCTTAGGCCTAGCCCTTTTTAGTCATGTACATGTGTGCCTATGATGAGCCACCCTCCAGATGATACCTAGCTTTATTTAATCATGCCGTGCCCATGCAGGGGGTCACTCCCTGCTGAGAAGCCATGCCCTAGCTCAGTTGTATAGCTGTGCTGATCTTCCCCACCTATGACAGGCTCCCCTTAGCTGGGTGTTGCCTGAAACTCTGGGTGGTGCAGGTGCCCTAGTGCACCTAGAGCAAGTGTTGTTTACATTCCCACCCTTGCAGGAAGTAGCTTAGAATGTATGATAGGCCATATGTCCCTTCTCTGGGCTATGTGCTACATATACTCCCAACGGAGTTATGTTACAATTCAATTCAATTCAATTCATTTGCAGATCGCGTTTTTCCGCGTTTTCCGCGGCCCGGCACTGAACGCAAATGGTTTTCACCTTTGCGGAGTGCCTGATCAGAATATACGCTTGGCTGATTTCGATAGTACCGGCTACGCCCCCTTCTAAGAAGGATTCAGCCGTGTTCAGCCCGTCTCACGTTGCGAGACTGAACAAGTGAGTCTCGCGTGCAGACACGTGTGTAGTACTCCTACACACAGATCTCGAGTGATTTATCTAGTACCAAATCCGAAAGGCTTGCATCACTCCCCGGACAGGAGAACTTTTGCGGATGACTGTAGGTGTAAGTTGGCGATCGATGCCATGGTAACCGGAGACGTCCGTCCTATAGTCAGCGAAAGTTGGTGCGAGAGGTCCCCAGTTCGATTTCGGTCGGATTCATTTGCAGATCGCGTTTTTCCGCATTTTCCGCGGCCCGGCACTGAACGCAAATGGTTTTCACCTTTGCGGAGTGCCTGATCAGAGTATCCTACCTGAAAATGGATCGCAGCATGTTGGTGACCGCGCCGTCCAGCTTGCGGGCCAGGTCGGCGGTGAGGGTCCATGTCTCGGCCCCATACGTAAGAACAGGCCGCAGGACGAGGACCTTGAACAGGTCCTGTTTCTCGATCTTGTCCAGGGGCTTGCGCCACCTGGGGCCCGCGGTGTTGGTGTAACGCGTGCCAGGCGATCGAGGGAGATTAAGGCCCGCTCTACACGGAAAGTTGGGAGACCCCAAACCCAAAGAGCAAAGCTTGGTCGGCGCGGGTCAGCGCATGGAATCCTGTAGAATCTGGCAGCGAGGTACGGATAACGCTCGGTTTGGACTTTTCCCTTTGTCTCGATAACCGATTTTCGTGAGTTTTCGTGTAGTTGCCCCCGTGTCCAGGATGTCAGATGTCCGACGTGTCCAACGCACGTTAACTTTCCTTTTCGGGTTTGGGGGGGGAAACCAAGTTTCTTGGCGAGACCTCACCAAGAAACTTGAACCCCTAAAAAGCGGGCCGAAAAGGGAAGTTTGGTGTGCGTCGAAAACACGATTCCAGGTATCAAGAATCTCTGCTTACAGTTTTCGACGGACGATTTCCCGATTCCTCCGCCGACCCTCGAATCTTCATCTCGGCCCGCACGAACTTTCACTTTTACCCGCCCCAACTTTCCGTGTAGAGCGGGCCTAACCCCTAAATGGTCTGGCTGCCGATTTTCCGCCTAAAACTGAGTTACAGCCGACACGTCGGCCCCTTCTCGGGGGACCAAATGCCGCGAAAACTATTGAGAATTAGGAAAAGTTTAGCTGAGAAGATCGAAAGTTTATAATTTTCCTCACAGCATGGTACTAGGGTTTGCATACTTCTGACAAAGTTATAGAGGTGTTCTGGCCGGTCAAAGTACAAGGGGTCAGGGTACTTTTTCACGTACAACGTGCATTCCGGAAAACGACGACCTGGCCATGGCGGCTTGTGCCCACGCATGGCATTTACGTTTTCGTTCGAATTTTCTGACCAAACTCAGGAAATTGATTTTATACGTCCTAAAGATGACACAGGCCGATTTTTGGTTCGCGGGAATGCCATTTGATAGGTGTCGGCAGCGTTCTTGCTGGAAAAAACTGCGATCAGGCCGGACGATAGAAACGTTGACAGCAATACCTTTCCGGCGTATTTTAAAGGATATATTGGTTTCTTTGTACTTTTTATGTTACATAGTAGTCGTAAACGTGCAAGGGTGGCCAGAAATCGCCGAATCCAGCGACCATGCTGCACAACTTTGGTGTGCCGAAATGCGCCATTTTGCGGCCACCGCCTGGGCCAAGGTAACGCCATCCATGCCTGGTAAAGCTTAATCATCGTTTTCCTATCGATGTTTGACGTCTATATATGCGTTCTAGCTTGTGTAGCACATTCTTTTTGCATTATTCATGCTCTTTCTTGACCCTGGCCTGGCCCCTTTCTAAAACACCCTTCTTAGATGCTTCCCTCAGTCAGTTGACCTGCCACAGGGTGATGGTGATAAGTTTTAGAGGCTGTATGGGTTTTAATACCTCCATATATGTTTGTTATACATTTCCCACACACATATTGCATGAGTGTGAGGCAGTTGGCTGGTCTCTGTGGCATCATCAAGCATGTAACCGGTGAGTAGAAGCTTCCCATTGTCAGCATGTGCCACCAGGTGTGCTGGCCATCACCTGGCAAGCTATAGCAGCTTAGGCCTAGTTTATCCTTGCTAGGGCAAGCTGAAATAGGCTTAAAATCACTAGTTTGTTGGTGGCTGCCTCCTAGAATGCATGCCTTGCGTAGGGTATCCGTACCACGTTACCTACGTGCATGGACAAGGTGGTACCTGCACATAGGTGCCATGTAAGGGCAGTGTGATGATGCAGTTATGTTTCCCCATCATTGTGGAAGGGAAATGTATTGTGTGGCATGGTTGGGGGCCATATTAGTAGGTATTAGTAGGTAGTATGCCCACTCCTACCCCCTTGGTTGCTTTTTACCAACGGTACCCCTATGGGCTGTACTGGGTGTAACTGCTGGTATACCCACCCAAATGATGACCCCAATGGCTCAAACTGTTCAGCAACTAATTGTTTATCATCCCTGAAGTGGTAGGTGCCTAGCTCTTACAACATAATTCAAAATGCATATTCTACCAAAAATGAAAACGCTCGTCTTGACCCCCCTGACTTTGACGGCAGTTATACATGGCCTACCCTGCATATATGTAAGGTTGTGATATACCAACCCGAAGGGCAACTCATGGACATGCTTGGCCCCCAAGGACAGCCATTGGATATGGGTGGGTTGGATGGCATCTGGTTTGCAAAATTGTGAAGTTACAGCCGATGCATCGGCAGTATTTCTGCCCATTTAGGGGTTAATTAATTAATTAATTAAAATCATAGCTCCGTGGGGAGCATATGTAACACATAGCCCTGAGAAAGGGGCATCTATGGGTTTGTAATACAATCAGGGCGACAACCTGCAGGTGTAGGATGTACAACTATCACCTGCTCTGGGTGCACTAGGTGCACCTGCACCTCCATGGTGGTTCATGCCTCCTAAACAAGCACAGGCACCTGCAGGGGGGGCTTGAGGAGAGGGCCTAGAAGGCCTGCATGACATATGGGGTGGAAGGTATGTGGCTAGGCTATAGCTGGGGTACACATGGCCTCTCAGCAGAGAGTAACTCCCTGCATGGGCAAAGCATCATTGACTCGAAATTGCTACGGCTATTGCAAGGGCGGGTGTGGGCCCGTCACGTAGGCATACATGGCCACGTCACTAAGCTTTCTAGGCTACACTACTGCTATATATTCCCTAGGCTGGGGTGGCTGGGGTGGCTGGGGCGGCAGGGGTCGCCTGCCAGGGCTTGTGGGCGACGTAGATGTCCGCCCCCTTCCAGTAGACCGGCTTCTGCCCCGCCTTCTGCCGAAGCTGGAGGTAGGTCGGCCATAGCTCCCGTCGCCGTTGTTGCTGCGTCAAGGTCAAGTCGTCGTCCAGCGTGTAGGCGGTCCCCCCAAGCCGCTTGCGACACTTGAGGAACTCCATCTTATCCGCCATGGTGTCAAAGGTGAGCTAGGAGCAAGGGGGAGGGGCCGGCCTTACCCCGCGAGCGGGGAAGGCGGGTCACCCCCCGCGGCTTGCCCTTACCAGTGATAGCCATGGGGACAAGGATTTTGTTCTCAAACGCCAGGGCAAGGGTCTCGGAGGTCTCGTCCTGCAGCGGGTTGAAGTGCTTGACTATGACGTTAAGGCTGCGCTTGGCGAGCTCGGCCTCCTCGCGGAGGTCCAGCATCTGCTGCTTAAGCTGGGCGGCGACGGCGGAGGTGGTGGAGGTGGCGTGCTGCTTAAGCATGTCCGCCCAGGTCGGGATGCCGGGAGGAGCATCGCCGGCAGGGCCAGCAGGGGCTGGCCGAGCGGCGATGTCCTTCACCGCCTGGGCAGTGATGCCGGCGGTGTTCTGCAAGCATTCGATGGCTATGGCATTGTCCTGCAGGCGCTTGTCGATGGCGAGGAGCTGGGCGGTGAGGGCGTCGGTTGTGGTGGAGGTGGAGGCGAGGAGCTTGGAGGTGGCGGTGGTGGTGGAGGGGAGGAGGGGAAGCTCGGCAGCCAGCGTGCCGCCCATGGCCGCCACATCTGCGGCCAGGGGTGTCACGTGCTGTTCGATGGCCTTGTGGATGATGGAGCGAATTTCGGAGGTGGAGGGGGGGGCCCAGATCTCGGCGACAGAGCGCCCGAGGAGGCAGCAGAGGCCTGCCGGGCGAGGATCTGAAGGCGGGGGCGGGAGTAGCGGGACACGTGATCCGGGTGATAAAAATCACCGCGGGTAGGCGGAATGATGCGACCTTGGACGTAAAAGTGCTTGCACAGGGCAAGAAGCGAGGTGCGCGTCCCGAAGAACACGGCTTTCATAAACTGGATGGGAGCTGCTTGGCCTTGTGTCCACCAGGCAGCTGATTTGGCGTCAAAGTCGATTTCTTTCCAGCCCGGCTCGTCAGGGGGCGGATCCTCAGGGCGACTGCGTTTAGGCTCAGGCGATGCAGAGGGCGAGGCAAGTCCGTGAGGGGGCTGGGCAACCACCAGTGCATGCACGACTAGTGTCACCGTTGCCTTCGATCGAGGGAGATGCGATGGTCCACATCAGCCTCGCAGCTGGGAAGCAGGCTGCCCAGCAGCTTGACACGGTCCCGATACAGGACTCGAGAGCCGTCAAGGAGAAAGAGGGCTGGCGGTTTGTGGGTGAGCCCAATCCGGCGCCAGAGCCTCTGTCTTCTTGCCATGACCTCAAGCCGGGCCACTGCATGCACGGGCCTCGATAGACAGGCAGTCAAGCCACGTCTGCACGTGCCTAGTGTCCTCGAAGAGGGTGGTGTCGTCGGCATAGATGATGTCCTCCAGCCGAATCTCCGTTCCCGCCCCGCCATGCCAGAAACGGTTGGCAACCTGCACCCCTGGTTCCCTACCCACGATGCGGGCAAATCGCTTGCGCGCCTGAATCATTACGTATTCGACTACAATAATGAACAGGTAGGGCGACAGCACGCAGCCCTGCCACACACCCTAGCTTCTGTAAAGGGCATGGTGGCGTGGTCCCGTAGGAAGTGCGCACCGAAGTGGTGGACCCTTCATACAGGTTGCGGATCGATGACAGCAATAAGGGGGCGGGGAATCCGGAACAGCTCGAGGATGTAACATAGCGCAGGCCAGAAAACCGAATCGAAGGCTTTGATGAAGTCCACCAGCACAAGGTGCAGATGCCATGGATACGGTAGCCAAGAATGCTTAAGCACAATATAGACAACTGGTGTGGGAAACACTTACGGAGACGTTGTATAGCGCTGAAGCAGTTCAATGTCAGGCCGGGTTTGTGGCATGCATTACCCCCGGATACCAACGTACCGTTCCAATAATGCCAGTCGACTCAACAATTGATACCATATCGGGCCAAGGGCACTGCCGGTACTCTTTTGTGTTGTGAATGTTCGTGTCGTAACAGACCCTAGCCAGGCTGAGTCGGGGTATGATTGCCAAAGGACGCAATGCAGGAATTGCCGTGAAGCAATTCGTTTGATAGCGATGCTATGTGTGGAAGTCGGTAAGCTATAAGCACGTACTTAATTTCATCTTGGTGCAGGCAATAGCTATGTGACAGGTCACAACGGGTGACAAGGGTTGGAATGGCATTATTACATGCAGTAATGCAGTATACTGTTAATCCACTCACGGTCCTAAATTTAGGACTTTGTCCTAATTTGTCCTAGAGGTCACTATAACCGAGGTACCGGGTAGGGGGGTCCGAACACCATGTACGTGGACGGTACCCGCCGTGATGTACCCGATCTGTGGTACCGGCACATGGCACCCGGATTCCGTACCCGGGTACCGGGTAGATGCGCGGGAAAGTAGGTACCTCGACCAAACATATAACCGATTTTGGAGAGAAAAAGTGGGTGCGGGAATGATGTGAGGTGGATATGGCGACCTGACAATCGTGGCCGGCGTTTTTACGTGCGTTTATCATTTCGGGCGCCCAGTAGGAAAAACGAAAGGTGGTTAGTTATGCTTAACGGCTGTGAAAATTTTCTGCGCAAGTTGTTATGTGTAGCGCTGTAGCACAGCGGCACAACACAAAAAATGGGTCGCAGATCGCCTGCTCGCGGAGGGTCGATTTTGGCACAAACATGTCAGTGTATTAGCAATGGTGGTACGAATCAAGCCAGAAAAGTTTTGTGGACGATTTTGATTATATATAGTCTGGAGTTTAGGAACGGAGTATTAGACATGGGAGCGCCTGGGCCGTGATATTCTTGCCCGATTTCCATTGTCGACCATGCATGTTTTAGGGACGTTCAGGCTGGGCAGCGAGCGCACCTTATAGGTCTTCACTTTCGGTATTTCTTGGACCTAGAACGCAGCACAAGCGTGGTTTATATCATTTTCGAACCGGTTGGCCAGCTTTGGTGCACTCTGCTCTCGGAAAGCTGACCTGACTGCGGATTTCAGCGACTTTTCAGTGCAACCATCTGGAAGTGGCGACGTAAGTAGCAGGTACGTGCCGGGGTGTCCTGGATCATGAGTGTAACTGGCAACGCTGTCGTGGTGTTTTGAGTCAGCCAGCTATGCCTAAAAAGAGGGGACGCTCTCTGTGCACATAACTGTCACACATAGTTGGTTTACGGTCATACAATTTTTTACGTCTCTATCTTCGTCGTCCGCTGCAGCTAAAACACGCATGCGTAAGAGCAGTTTTACTCATGTGTTAGTTATAAACCATGGTCCTATGGCCTGCAGTCGTTCAGGGTGTTCTCAGACAGTATATACAGTATGGTTTACTACGTGTTACATGCACCCTGAATTCGCTCACAAAGCGTTGCATGTTAGCACAACGTTGTTTTGTAACTTCATTGCATGGGCTGCATCAATGGGTTAGTTGCAATGCAAATGCAATGTTGTTTCATCGCTGGGTGGTGGCCAGCATGTCCGCGATGTCAAAGAAGGTTTGGCATATGCTTAGAGAAAGTTTACCGTACGGGGTGGGCCATGCATGTTCAAGCCGGCCGGGCAACCTCAGCAACCATGCAACAGTATATTGCATTACCTGCACCATCTGTGACACCGTTATAGGCACGCGTATACATACAGGCAGCCACAGCAGGGTATGGCCTTGTTATACGCTGCCCCGCCATCCCCGAGGCCTCTGGCCTCGTAGGGTCCCATGCATGGGGCCCCTAGCGTTTGTAAGATGCTCAAGGGACCGTGTGGATAGCATGGTAATGCGTTGATATACTAATTGGTCCTATTGGTCCTAATTAAGTTCACCATTTCGCCAATTTTCCCGTTTGCGGTGTGGTATGGGGGCAGTGCCCATTTAGATGGTAAATGTTGTCTTTTTAACCCATGGCCAGGTTTTTGATAGAAATTCAAAAGGTGTATTATCTGCCATGGGCACCAATGCCCGGCAGGGTCAAATGTTCATGTAACTTTGCATGCATGCATATTTGATACGTCAAACTGGTCCTAAATTTAGGACTTTTTCTGGGAAAATTAACAATAGGTATTGTTGATAACAACAGACCACATCGGGAGCAGTCAGCGCAGGGACGCTGCCACAGTCTGTGTGCATGAGTTACACGCATGGAGTTGCGTCCGACAGAATCAGCACACCAGGAGTTATTGGGACACTGAGATGCGCTGGTTAGGCTACTGGGAATAGCGTGGGCGCTCAGCCAATATAGGCGCGACGCACAGTCAGGACTTTTTTTTTTCAATTGATACATTGGCAGTGACCTACGTCTCCCAAAGATGTGGCAGCGCTCGCTGCATGGGACCAGGCTGGAGGCATTTCATCTTTATATAGCTCACCTGGGGTACGTTCCCAAAAGCTGAATGGCCAGGACATATAGTGAACAAGTCTCGAGTGGACACGTGTGTAGTACTCCTACGTACACACACAGATCTCGAATGATTTATCTAGTACCAAATCCGAAAGGCTTGCATCACTCCCCGGAAAGGAGAACTTTTGCGGATGACTGTAGGTGTCAGTTGGCGATGCCTTAGGATCAGGAGACGTCCGTCGATCCTATAGTCAGCAAAAGTTGGTGCGAGAGGTCCCCAGTTCGATTCCGGCCTGGATTCATTTGCAGATCGCGTTTTCCGCGGCCCGGCACTGAACGCAAATGGTTTTCACCTTTCCGGCGTGCCAAATCAGAATATAGTGATGCAGGAGATAGTTGCACGCAAACACGACAGCCCCACCGCCTAGGTCATCTAGTCGCTCTAGTAACACGTACGTACTAGCCAGCCATGCATAATTTCACTGCACAAGGCTACACAGTTCCATCACCATCATATTCATCATCCTGAACGACTCGAACACGCGGACAAGATAACGGCAGGCTCGAGCTACCATGGTCCGGATTCTCCCAATTTCTGGCCTGCGCTGGTTGTCTCCTTGATATTCATCATCCTGATCGACTCGAAAACGAGGAAAAGATAACGGCAGGCTCGCGAGCTAGGTACCATGGTCGATCTGGAATCTCCCGATTTCTGGCCTGCGCTGGTTGTCTCCTTGTCATGCAGTAGACAGGAAGTTATGTGTCTGTATGAGCAAGCAGAGAGACTCCCGAGTCCCGACCAAAAGGGGACCATAGCTCTCTATCAAGCTGGACGGCGCGGTCCGACTATGCAACATGCATGCTGCGGTCAATTTTCCGTGTATTCAATACGCTGCTCATGTCCGCAAGGAGGACTTGTACCGAGGTCGGCATACCTATCACCAGCACCATCAAGCACTGAGCGGCGCCTGCAGCTAGTAGGGCACTTAGCTCGCACCAACCAGGTGGACACCTCACGCGGCCTCTCCGCAGGGCTAGCTGCGCCCCGCTCAGCTGGGCAGGCCGGCCTCCTCACGTGGGCCGGGCCCAGCCATGGGTTATACGCCGCAAGGCCCGCACCTTCAAAGAGCAGCTCGACGTAGAGGACATCGGGGGCCTAGGCCTCTCCGTCATTTGGAAAAAGATGATGGACAAGATGATGGCGTTCCTTAAATGCCGCAAGAAGCTCTCAGAGACTCGCTTCACGCTGGACGACGACTAGCTTGACCCTGGCCCAGCAACAGCGGCGACGCGAGCTATGGCCGACCTACCTTCAGCTCCGGCAGTGGGGGGAAGCCGGTATACTGGAGGGGGGCGGTCATCCACGTTGACCACAAGCCCTGGCAGGCCCCTCCTGCCACCTCAGACTAGGGATTACA
>RPFO01001021.1:482615-685115 GCA_009746045.1 Mesostigma viride
GGGCCCAGGTCATAGAGGACAACGAGCCCCCCCCCGTGTGCAAACATACGGGAAGCACGCCAGACAGGTTCCCTAGGGTAGAATTGATGTTGATAGATGTTTCTCTAGATAGCAGTTGTAGATAGATTAGACAGGTAGGACTGTTTGCACCCATCCATCCATCCATCACGCATGGGCCTCCTTGGTGAGATTAAGCTGACCGCCCACCGCCTCCCCCGCGCGCGGGGTAAGGCAGGGGCGCCTCCGCTTCTTCTCATCTTTGACAGCCCAGCGGACAAGATTTCGTTTCTCAGACGCCGCAAGCGGCTTGAGAACACTCCCTTCACCGTGGACGACGACTTGACCCTGGCGCAGCAACAACGGCGACGGGAGCTATGGCCGACCTGTACCTCCAGCTCCGGCAGACCAAGGTGGGCCAGCCCGGCGGTGTACTGGAAGGGGGCGGCCATCTACGTCGGCCACAAGCCCTGGCACGCGACCCCCTCGACCACCGCGGCCCCAGCGACTCCAGCAGCCCCAGCCTATAGGGGAATACAGTGCTCACACAACGGTCCGAGCCCCGCCAAAATGCAGCCTCGTAAGGAGGACCCGAAAAGTGGCGCGAAATGAGATTTTTGGTGTATGCGTGCACGACGGTGACCGAATTTCCACCGACAGGCATGGCGGCCTGGCAGGCTATCGTGAGCGAATAAAAAGGCAGTATCGAGGCTGGAAATTTTAGTGTATGCTCCTAGGGTCATATATTACTTGCCGGTTTTTTTTTTCGCCACAAATTCTGCGGAGTCCTTCGGCATTTCGGCGTCATTCACAGGTGGGTGCCTGTTTTGTCGCCGATTTTCTCTCGACCCCACCTACCTGCAGCAAAAAATTTTCCCGATGAAAGTCGCCCTAACATCTGGTTTTTGACACAAATCGACGCATTTTTTAGTTTTTAAGGCCTTGACCGAAGCACTTTTTTCATTACCGGCTCAGTTTGCTTTAAGGGGACTCGGCGCGGCGAATTTTTTCCGCGCCAAAAAAATTCCGCGGTACCCTCCGTACCGTGAAAAGTGGGTGCACGGTGCGCGCACCCCTTGCGGAAGTGGCCATGGCGACTGCTTTTAGACGAAACGTGACAAATCTGGCTCGCGGAAAGCAGAAAAAATGCTCGATTGTTGGAGAAAATTAGTTACTGATTCTACTTTATGGTGGGATGGTTGCGATCTATAATGTCGTGGGCTTTTTTTCTTTACCATCGGCAGGGGGGGTCCGGCCTGAATTTCTGTCGGGATGAATAAAGTATAATGGATGCCTGCAGGTGTGATTGTCGATTGTTGCCAGTTTTGATGGTCCTAATGGAAGCTAGTTTAATGATGTTTCTAAAGCCGTAAAAATTCCCGCTGCTATCCTTACCTTTCCCGTCATTTTGCGGTAAGATAACATTAGGCCTGCGCGATGCGCGCCCGACCTCTCCATGAAAGGGTGGCCTTTCTTGTGCGCCTGGGCACGAATAAATGCCCGTTATGGTACGTTCTTGTATTAAACGTCCTAAGATAGCGCTTTCCTGCTTTCTTAGCTCGTTGAGCGTAAGCTTTTTGCCTTCTTTCCGGCCAGATGCAGCCATGAACTTGCGGGTCCTGGCGCTGCATCGCTAGATTCCTGGATGTTTTTTAGCAAGTTCGTCTGTGACGTGGCTGGCTTGCTGCAGCGCGTGGCCCACAACCTGTCGGGAAGGTGTAATGCTTTTATTTACATGCTTCTCTGAAATTTCTTTTGCTTTATAGACAGTTGTGTTCGAGGAAATTCACGCGGTCTTCCTAAGCAGCGGCATCATTTTCCCCAGACACTGACGAGCTGGCACCTGTCTCCTAAAGAAAGTGGCTCGTCCTTGTTAGAAAGGAGGCAGTGTGCATTTTGCGGGACACAATGCTTTGGTGGCACATGCGTCAGGTAGGTTGTTCCAATGGTCTCTTCACCTTTCCCACTGAGTAAATGATAGCCTTTGTCATGCTAACCAGAGCAGCTAGCCACAGGTTGGCTGGATAAAAAGTCAGCTTATTTTCTCTTTATATACTGCATGTGTGGTCCTCCACATGTCCGGCTTGTTGGGCATTTTGGAACAGGGTTTTTAATGTGTTGTTGGGTGGAACAACTTGGTTGTTGGCACAAAATCGCACATTATTAGCCTGAGATAGGCATGACATATGCTGCTCAGGCGTGTCGTCCTACCAGCCTTGTTGATAAGGGTAGACTCACAAGGCTGGCTGTGCCGATGGAGGGGTGGGGCGTATGACGCTCCGGACATCCTCCTCACACTCCGTGATCAAAGTGGGCATGTTTTTGGGTGTCTAGGGTAGCAAAACAGATGTCATTTTGGCTCAGCACTAGCTCAATTCTCTTTTAGCGTCTACCCAGGTGGCATCACAGGAAAATCAATAACTTGAGCTACGCTTGTCAGAATGAGCTCAAATTTTGGCAGTGTGTTTCCCCCCACTCAGTGGAATTTAAAATGTATGGATGACCCAATCTGATGTGTTAATGATTTGATTTATTTTTTTTTGCTAAAAAAAGTACCCATTTTGCGGGAAAATTAATAACTCAAACAAATGTGACCATTTTGGCCATGTAAATAGCCCAGCTTTTAAAAAAGTGGGGGAACTTTGCAGAAATGTATGGGCAGGTCATTTAGACAAGTGGTTTGTCTTGGGCAAAATATCTCATAAATAGCGTCTTTTTCTATTTTTAGCTCGCCACCGGTGCGTGGTTGGGGGTAGTACCCCCAACAAGTGGTGGTATGAATGTCCAAACATCATATTTATGGTACCCAATCATCACTAGATGGTTCCCATGTGCATTGGAACTGATACTCACTAAAGTCTGTTTTTCAGGCTTTTGGACGTGCGAGTCCCCTTAACCGAGCTGGCGCGATTTTTTATCCAATTTCTAGGCTGGGCCAGGTGTCGCATACCGTAATTCGTTTTTAAGTGCTTTTGTGCCCGATATCGTGTCTTTTGCAGGCGTTCTTGGCATCAAAGACGCCATGGCGTCAGGGGCTAAAACGGACCTCCGCACGTTCGTTAACTTCGGCGAGCATGTCAATGCCGCCAGCAATTTTTGCTGCCGCGTCTGTGACACGGTTGCGATGCAAGACCGTTGTCGACGTGACGGAGTGGTATGTGCACATTCAGGTGCGAATTTCTTCGCTGTTGAAACCCCGGCCGGTAGCAGACAAGTATTTCACCGTATCCCCTTTCCCCGAATCTCTCTTTTCCGTCATGTTTTCATCTTACGGAAAGCGCGTATAAAGCATCAGTGAGCGACAGTATGATGGCGAGCCGTTTGCTCGCATCAGAGCTGTGCGGCTTATTCTAGAGAGAAGCGACATCAAGCAGATTTTGCAGCCGGATGTGAGGGAGGGGCCCTGCTAGGGTGGGAATAAACTGCTGTGAGTGACCGATCCCCTCCCTCCCTCCCTCCCTCCCTCCCTCCCTCCCTCCCTCCCTCCCTCCCTCCCTCCCTCCCTCCCTCCCTCCCTCCCTCCCTCCCTCCCTCCCTCCCTCCTCCCTCCCTCCCTCCCTCCCTCCCTCCCTCCCTCCCTCCCTCCCTCCCTCCCTCCCTCCCTCCCTCCCTCCCTCCCTCCCTCCCTCCCCTCCCTCCCTCCCTCCTCCCTCCCTCCCTCCCTCCCTCCCTCCCTCCCTCCCTCCCTCCCTCCCTCCCTCCCTCCCTCCCTCCTCCCTCCCTCCCTCCCTCCTCCCTCCCTCCTCCCTCCCTCCCTCCCTCCCTCCCTCCTCCCTCCCTCCCTCTCCCTCCCTCCCTCCTCCCTCCCTCCCTCCCTCCCTCCCTCCTCCCTCCCTCCCTCCCTCCCTCCCTCCCTCCCTCCCTCCCTCCCTCCCTCCCTCCCTCCCTCCCTCCCTCCCTCCCTCCCTCCCTCCTCTCCCTCCCTCCCTCCCTCCCTCCCTCCCTCCCTCCCTCCCTCCCTCCCTCCCTCCCTCCCTCCCTCCCTCCCTCCCTCCCTCCCTCCCTCCCTCCCTCCCTCCCTCCCTCGCTCCCTCGTGGACTCACGTACTCACTCGTGGACTCACTCACTCGTGGACTCACTCACTCACTCACTCACCCACCCACCCACCCACCCACCCACCCACCCACCCACCCACCCACCCACCCACCCACCCACCCACCCACCCACCCACCCACCCACCCACCCACCACCCACCCACCCACCCACCCACCCACCCACCCACCCACCCACCCACCCACCCACCCACCCACCCACCCACCCACCCACCCACCCACCCACCCACCCACCCACCCACCCACCCACCCACCCACCCACCCACCCACCCACCCACCCACCCACCCACCCACCCACCCACCCACCCACCCACCCACCCACCCACCCACCCACCCACCCACCCACCCACCACTCACGCACGCACGCACGCACGCACGCACGCACGCACGCACGCACGCACTCACGCACGCACTCACGCACTCACGCACGCACGCACGCACTCATGCACTCACGCACTCACGCACTCATGCACTCACGCACTCACGCACTCACGCACTCACGCACTCACGCACTCACGCACTTACGCACTCACGCACTCACGCACGCACCCACCCAGGCACCCACCCAGGCACCCACCCACCCACGCACCCACGCACCCACCCACCCACCCACCCACCCATCCACGCACCCACCCACCCACCCACCCACCCACCCACCCACCCACCCACCCACCCACCCACCCACCCACCCACCCACCCACCCACCCACCCACCCACCCACCCACCCACCCACCCACCCACCCACCCACCCACCCACCCACCCACCCACCCACCCCCACCCACCCACCCACCCACCCACCCACCCACCCACCCACCCACCACTCACTCACTCACTCACTCACTCACTCACTCACTCACCCACTCACTCACTCACTCACTCACTCACTCACTCACTCACTCACTCACTCACTCACTCACTCACTCACTCACTCACTCACTCACTCACTCACTCACTCACTCACTCACTCACTCACTCACTCACTCACTCACTCACTCACTCACTTAGTAACTTGCACATGCACCACATGCGCAAGGAGGACACCAAGAGCTTCACCAACCACCGTCGAAAGCTTGGCTGTGATGCCAAGGGCAAGGGTATGGGGTGTCCATGTTGACACAGTGCATGAAGGCTGACAAGGTCAGGCAGAGATTGTGCAGGGAGGTGCCACTACCTCCTAGCGATACCGAAATGAGGGCGCGCAACCGCATAAGCGCCGTGCCGCCTGTTGAGTAATTTGCAGCTACATTACTTGGCATGCTGTGGGTGCACGTGTAAAATGACCTTTCTAGCCATGCATGCGACAGCTGCCAATATTATGTTCAGCAAGCTCCTCCGTAGAATAGAGATTGCGTGAGCATCCACATGGCCACATGTGCATATTGTCAGCTGTGTCTATATCAATGAACTTTTATGTATGTCTCCTGGAGGTTGTCTTATATCACTCGTGAATGGTTTCCATGTTTTAGTGAGTCATCTTATTTGAGTTGACCAGATTGTCTCCTTGATATTCCACACTGGCAGTTTCGCATCCATGGGAAAGAATTTGTAATGGAAACTGGCAGGTATGGCATTGATAACTCTACCAAATAGAACATGATGGGCCTGAATTTTTGTGGAATGTCTAAAATCATGATGGCTAAGATGCATGCAAGTTTCAAGCCTCAACAGAGCACATCTTGTACGGAAACTGCAATGAAATGTGATGAAAAATACGAAAAACGTGCATTTTTGGTAACATTTGTGAGCAAACTGACATCAAATACCCTCTGATGGTTCTGAATTTTTGTGGAATGTCTAAAATAATGATGGCAAAGATGCATGCAAGTTTTCAGCCTGGACTGAGCACATCTTGTATGGAAACTGCCATGGAATGTGATGAAAAATACGAAAAACGTGCATTTTTGGTAACATTTGTGAGCAAACTGACATCAAATACCCTACGATGGACCTGAATTTTTGTGGGATGTCTAGAATAATGATGTTTAAGATGCCTACAAGTTTCCAGCCTCAACGGAGCACAGCTTGCATGGAAACTGCAATGAAATGTGATGGGAAATACAAAAAACGCACATTTTTGCTAGCATTTGGTGGCATTTTGTTACCAAATGCGGTTGGATGACCATCAGATCTTGTGCACAGTCATTAGTCATGAGTATCAACTTACTTGCAAACAGCCAGGTCAAGAACTCTTTATTTGCATATTAGAATGTATTTGTTTATATTAAAATCTGGAAAACTGCTAAAAATAGACATGCCAAAAATAGGTCAGCTGAGGTCCGGTAAGTCCGGAAAGTTGCAATCCTTCTACTGGTGTCCTGAACATGCTACCTACCAAGATCTAGCATGTTTCGACGATATTTGCATCGTACAGGAGTTATAAGGCTGTTTTTTGGCACTTTCAGACCGTTGTGCAGCAGTAGTGTAGACTAGTTATTAGACAGTGGCCTTGTACATGCCCGCCTACTACAGGCACTACTATACCAGCTGAGGCCTAGCCTTTTTTAGTCATGTATCATTAGTCATATACCAGTAGTGTAGATTAGATAGGCTTAGCCTTTGCAAGTGGCCCACGCGCATGTGCGCCCATAATGGCCCCCATGGATGATGCTTTCAGTATTTAGCCGCGCCCAGCCCACAATGGGACCTCCCATGGATGATGCATTAAGAATTTAGCCATGCGATGCCTATGCAGGGAGTTACTCTCTGCTGAGATGCCATGTGTACACCAGCTATAGCCTAGCCACATACCCTCCACCCCATATGTCATGCAGGCCTTCTAGGCCCTCTCCTCAAGCCCCCCCTGGGTGCCTGTGCTTGTTAAGGAGGCATGAACCATCATGGCGGTGCAGGTGCACCTTGTGCACCCAGAGCAGGTGATAGTTGTACATCCTCCACCTGCAGGTTGTCGCCCTGATTGTATTACAAACCCATTGATGCCCCTTTCTCAGGGCTATGTGTTACATATGCTCCCAACGGAGCTATGATTTTAATTAATGAATTTTTAGTCATGTACATGTGTGCCTATGATGAGCCACCCTCCAGATGATGCCTAGCTTTATTTAATTATGCAGTGCCCATGCAGGGGGTCACTCCCTGCTGAGAAGCCATGCCCTAGCTCTTGTATAGCTGTGCTGATCTTCCCCACCTATGACAGGCTCCCCTTAGCTGGGTGTTGCCTGAAACTCTGGGTGGTGTGCACAGGTGCCCTAGTGCACCTAGAGCAAGTGTTGTTTACATTCCCACCCTTGCAGGAAGTAGCTTAGAATGTATGATAGGCCATATGCCCCTTCTCTGGGCTATGTGCTACATATACTCCCAACGGAGTTATGTTACAATTCAATTCAATCCAATCCAATCCAATCCAATCCAATCCAATCCAATCCAATCCAATCCAATCCAATCCAATCCAATCCAATCCAATCCAATCCAATCCAATCCAATCCAATCCAATCCAATCCAATCCAATCCAATCCAATCCAATCCAATCCAATCCAATCCAATCCAATCCAATCCAATCCAATCCAATCCAATCCAATCCAATCCAATCCAGCCTTCTTCGACGCCCTCAAGGAGGAGGAGGCCAACATCCCAGCTCGGCACTTCCTTGTTATGCTGCTCGACGCCAACGCCACGCTGCCAGTTGGCACTGGGGGCGCTCAGTATTCCCCAACCAACACGACAGCCAACGGTAACACGCCTTTATTTGCGAATCTGCTGGCAGAATCTGCGCTGGTTGCATGCAATGCTTCTTTCGCACGCCCCGCTGAGCAGCTGGCCACCTTTTTTGGGCCGTCGGATCGGGTGGTGTGCCTTGATTATGTCTGCGTACGTCGGGCTCAGCGCCCCTCAGTTGTCGATGCTCGCGTCCTGCAAGATTCTGTCAGCACGGTGGAATCTGATCATCGTCTCGTGCTCGCTCGCATCAGATTGCGGTTTCCTGGGGTGAAACCGTCGCGACAGCTGGCACCTCAGCCAGATCTGAAAGTGCTCCGGATTGTGCTGAAGGATGCCGACAAGATGTCAGCAGCAGAGCAGGCCGCTATGTCGCACAGGGATGATTTCCTGGCCGTATTCGACGCCGGGGGCAGCCGACAGCAGTTACACGCCATTCCGCCGCCGGGGGATATTTCAGTGATCCTCCGTGGTGTCGCCGCCAAGTATCGCCTGGCTGCCCGCACCCTCCCCACCTTGCCTCCGCGTCGGCAGCTTGCTGTCCACCGTCACGCACCGACAGTGGTCGCCGCCAGGCAGATGCTCCGCCGCAACAGAGATCCGCTCGCCAAACCTGGGCTGCAAGCAGCTCTGAGGGCCGCCTACGAGCAGGCTGAGAAGGCAGATGCTCAGCAGATGGTCAAGGACCTGCGCAGCTGCCAGCAGAAGCACGACGGCAAGGGGGCCTGGTTCTGGTACAAGCGCCTCGGGCACCCGGACGGCCTCGGCCGGCCCCACCGCCACGACGTCCCCGGCGCCCCAGCCAAGCGGCTTCGTACCTGGGCCACGGCCACGGCCGAGGTCGTGGGGACAGCTGCGCCGCCCCCACCCCTGCTCCCAGCCGCCGCCGCCCGCCCGGCCGCCCTGGCCGGCCCCGCAGGGCCCCCGGCCCCGCCTAGGTCAGCGGCGGACTACCTAGTCCCCCCGCTGGTCGGCCCACTTGGCGACCCGTCTGACATGCCTCCTTTCACCTCTCGCGAGGTCACGGAGGCGGTCCAGCGCCTGCGTTATGACGCAGCCACCGGCTCTGACGAGATTCCGGCCGCAGTTGTAAAACTTGCAGCCGAATTCGAGGACACAGGTGTTATGCTGCTCTTCCGGGACATCTGCAACCGCCTTCTGCTGTCGTCGCAACCACCTCCAGCGGCCTGGCAACACAGTTTTCGCACGATGCTGTACAAGAACAAGGGGTCGCCTGCCGACCCCGGCAACTACAGAGGGGTGTGCATTCAAAGTGCCCCCCTCAAGCTTCTTATGCGGCTCATCCTGAACCGCCTGCGCACGGCCCTGGACGGTCACCTCAGCGAGACTCAGCACGGCTTCCGTTCAGGTCGCAACACAGTACAGGCGCTCTTCGCTACTCGCCGACTGGTGGAGGAACTGCAACGCCTTCAGCCTGGTGAGTCCCCTTTGCACCTTGTGCTGGTGGACTTCATCAAAGCCTTCGATTCGGTTTTCTGGCCTGCGCTTTGGGACATCCTCGAGTTGTTCCGGATCCCCCGCCCCCTGATTGCTGTCATCCGCAACCTGTATGAAGGGTCCACCACTTCGGTGCGCACTTCTTACGGGACCACGCCCCCATGCCCTTTACAGAAGGGTGTGTGGCAGGGCTGCGTGCTGTCGCCCTACCTGTTCATTATTGTTGTCGAATACGTAATGATTCAGGCGCGCAAGCGATTTGCCCGCATCGTGGGCAGGGAACCAGGAGTGCAGGTTGCTAACAAATTCTGGCATGGCGGTGCGGACACGGAGATTCGGCTCGCAGACATCATTTACGCAGACGACACCACCCTCTTTGAGGACACTGAGCACGTGCAGACATGGCTTGACTGCCTGGCTCTCGAGGCCCGTGCAGTGGGGCTTGAGGTCAGCAAGAAGACAGAGGCTCTGGCGGTTGGGCTCACCACCTCAGCGCCGCCCCTCTATCTCCTAGACGGCTCTCGAGTCCTGTATCGGGACCGCGTTAAGCTGCTGGGCAGCCTGCTCCCTAGCTGCGAGGTGGATGTGGACCACCGCATCTCCCTCGCCTGGCACGCTTTACGCCAGTACCGGGCCCTATGGCGCAAGCCCCTGGGCAAGATCGAGAAACAGGACCTGTTCAAGGTCCTCGTCCTTCCTGTTCTCACGTATGGCGCCGAGACGTGGACCCTCACCGCCGACCTGGCCCGCAAGCTGGACGCGGTCACCAGCATGCTGCGTTCCATTTTCAGAGTAGGATACAGTATGCTGCTCATGTCCGCAATGAGGACCTGTACCAGGGCATGCCCTATATCACCAGCACAATTAAGCAACGCCGCCTGCAGCTAGTAGGGCACCTAGCTCGCACCAACCAGGTAGACACCTCACGTGGCCCCCCCGCAGGACTGCGACCAGCCCAGCCTGGCCGGCACCTCCTGACGTGGGCTGGGCCCAGTGATGTTAGACGCCGCAAGGCCCGCACCTTCAAAGAACAGCTAGTAGAGGACATGGGGGGCCTAGGCCTCTCCGTGATTTGGAAGAAGATGATGGACAAGGCCAAGTGGGCCCAGGTCATAGAGGACAACGAGCCCCCCCCAGTGGGGAAGCGCCCGCGTGTGCAATCCCGCGGGAGGCACGCTAGATAGCTCCCCCTAGGGCAGCGTGCGGCTGCCTAGATAGATGATGTAGATAGAATGTTGTTAGATAGATGTAGTATGTAGCCAATGTAGATAGATTAGACCGGTAGGAATGTGTGCACCCATCCATCCATTCATCGGGGTTAATGCTCCGTGACTCCCCAACGGGAGCACGAGTCTAATTAATTAATTAATTAATCCAATCCAATCCAATCCAATCCAATCCAATCCAATCCAATCCAATCCAATCCAATCCAATCCAATCCAATCCAATCCAATCCAATCCAATCCAATCCAATCCAATCCAATCCAATCCAATCCAATCCAATCCAATCCAATCCAATCCAATCCAATCCAATCCAATCCAATCCAATCCAATCCAATCCAATCCAATCCAATCCATCCATCGGGGTTAATGCTCCGTGACTCCCCAACGGGAGCACGAGTCTAATTAATCAATTAATTGCTCTAGGTGCACCAAGGGCACCTGCACCACCATGCTGTCTCGGAGCTCAACCCAGATAAGGGGGGCCCGGCATGGGGGGGAAGATCATCATGGCTATACAAGAGCTAGGGCATGGATTCTCAATAGAGAGCGTCTCTCTGCCTAGGCATAGCATCAAGGAGACAACCAGCGCAGGCCAGAAATCGGAAGAATCCGGACCATGGTAGCTCGGAGCTATGATTTTAATTAATTAATTAATTAATGGTAGCTCGAGCCTGCCGTTATCTTGTCCGCGTGTTCGAGGCATATCATGGCTATATTCTTAATGCAACATCCATGGGGGTCCCATTATAGGCATGCCTTTGGCATGAAGGAGAAAGGGGTCTCTGCCCTTTCTCCTGTTGTTCACGCACAGGGATTAAAAGCACTTCGGGGCTCCGTGAATCCCCAACGGGAGCACGAGTATAGTTAATTAACTAATTTATCCTGAGGCGGGCGCCCGGGGGTAGGAGCCCCATACACTCCACAGCAACATGGAGAACTGGTACCACAATGCACGGCAAACATCCGGGTGGCGGCATCATGGGCCAACCACTGGATCAGCCAGCCCAAACCAGCTTTCTCCCTAAAAATCTAAACCTGTGTCTCTATCTACCCGGGCGTGCACACATGAATTCTGCCATCTGGAAACATGCCGAATGGGGCACTTGGCTACCTGAAACAAGAAAGGCTCATTGAGTACAAAGTCACAAGATTGACAAGTGCGGGCTGCGCTTGGTAGTTGCAAATACCAGGAATGCCTGTCGCTTAGTATCAAGTCGTAGCCGAATCAGGCTGCATGCAGGATGTTCACAGCAACATCAAGGAGACAACCAGCGCAGGCCAGAAATCACATCAACATGCACGATGTTAAACAGGAATGCGCATGCAACAAGCAAATGTCGTCGGGTGCAGCCTCAAAAAGGGACAGCTGGCATTTACAATAGAATGCACAGTAATGAAAAGAATGAAGTGACCTCATCATGGCCAGGCGATCGTCGCTGGTACCGCTAGTATTGCCGATGGTGCAGATTGTAGATGGCTGGGGGTCGGTCACACAGTCACATGACTTGGTTGGCGCACACGTCGGGGACCCAAGCAAGCCCTCCTGAACTCATCTCATGGAAAAACATGCAGTGCTGACGTTAAGTTCGGCATCGTCAGACCCTCGGCAATGGCCAAAAAAGAGGGGGTCAATGTGAGAATGACCATACGTAAATGTTGTAGTAAGTGGGGTACACAGGCACATCAGAGTAGCGGGCTTGGCAGGTTTGTTCGCACCAAGAAATGATCGCGGCCAATGCAGGTCTGGGCACCTTGGATATGGACTATTCGCTGAATGTCATGCCAACGACTTGAAAGGCGCAAGGGCCACGGTGGCATGAGATGCCGCCAGATACGGGAACCTGGGGCCGAAATCGAAGTCAGCGCCATCAAACCATGGAGCCAGCCGGCATGTGCTGTTGGATGCATGATTAATTGGCGAGTTGGTCAGTAGCTGTGGCTATTGTCACAGCGAGGGCGAAGCAAGTACTGCTAGCTGGGCTTGATCAAGGTCACCGTGGCAGTGGAAGAGTCAGCGACGGCGGCACCGGCAGGAACAGCCACCCTTGTGTAGAGTGCAGGTTGGCGCATGGGAAGTGGTTGCTGGGGTCAAAGTCGGCACAGCCGTCCCAATTACTGGCCCTATAGGTGCACCAAGGCAATACTGTGGAAGCACGACTGGCGGCGGACGTTCTATCAACACAAGTTGTCATCAGGGTCGGGTCTGCAAGGTGGCACAGCATAATGTTGGCAGTCTGGGGAACTGCCATCTTGTCTGTTTGATTTGGGAGTAGCTCCCCAACGGTGAGTATCCCTTAGGAGGAAAACTCTTACCTTTTCTTTTGTACAAGGGCGAAAAGCGCCAATAAGGTGAAAAGGTCACAACAAGAGACCCTCCAATAGCCACCGCTAACACGCCTAGCATGCAGGGCTTACCATATGCAAGGAACCTTCACCGCAACGCAAGGCAATTGGACATGCACATGCAAATATAGTTTCTCAACCCATGCAATCTACTTGCATTTGTAAAACGTCCTTCTCAGAATAAGCATGAAAACGTCAACAAGGAGAGACATTACAGGAGGATACAGGAACCTGGCAGTGCATCTGCATCTTGGAATTGTGTTGAGGCTGAATTTTCACCCTCATCCACAGAAGATGGCTGCCACATATGTTGATATGGCTTGCAGCAGATGCAGCAATTCCATCATTAGGCCTTGCGCGGACCCACAGAAGTGACAAAGTAACCTTGGGCCGTGCCCTACCCCAGACAGCCTGCAGCCTTAAACTGCCGCCGCTGCGACGTTCAGTTCATAGGAAGATCATAGCAGTTTGGGGAGCGCTAAATATTGTGAGGTGTTCACCGACTGTAAGGTCGTTTTCAATCACTTCACAAGAGACAGAAACATTCTATTATAAGGCGCCCCGCGCACGGTTATCACCCGTTCGCTACCAAGGGGAAGCACCGCATTAGACAAACTATAGGGTGAAGAGTCGGCGACTTATCCACTAAAAGAAAACAGCTTACACTAGTTCGCGCAGAACTGCATTTCAAGGAAGCCAAAAAGAAGAAGGCAAGGATGAACTGCAACCGAAAAGGAGCCGGTCACATACCAACACACCTACTTTGACATGCAAATAACCTCGCGGTGACGGTCAGCGTTGATGTAACCCCCTTCTTATCCGTCGCCATAGCCCGAGCCACGGCATTGGATATACGATGGCGTGGCTAGTCGTATCACGCTTTTGTGAGGGTGAACGATCCCATTGAATATTATCCGTGACCTTCCAATTAAGTACGCATGTTTTTTATTAGATGAGCACCGGCATCTAGGATCTGAAGCAATTATCTACTTATGTGTGAGGGGTCAAAGACCCACTGGCATACGGTATGGTAATATATTCCGTGACCTCCAGCTGAGCATAATTATAACAAAATTACTTTTTTTTACGTTGTTACACCTAGCCGGCATCCAAAGACTGGGAAATCTGAGCGCCATACTGTCTCTTCTACGTCAATGGCGCGATGGCTGCCAGGACTTGAGTTTTCTGCATACAGTACAGTAGTGTTGCCGGATTCTCGAGAGCTCTTTACGTGCAGTTTGATTTACGCGCCCATGAGCGCACAGGCGCATCTCAGTCTGACCGGCGCGGCCCGCACACGGGTACAGCGCCCGGTCGGCGCAGCCCAGCCCGTTCTCAGCACCGTCATGATCGTCATCGGGTGCTGGCCAGCACCGGGTGCCAAATCCAAACCCCCCAAGGTTTGATCTGCTACGTGAACACGGTGCAAACAACACGGTCTTTCTGGCTGCTTGCATCGGCAGCATCGCTTCGGCCTCGGGGCCGACTGCAGGCTTGCGACTGTTGGGTCGACCGAGCCGAGTAGGCCCGAATGGCCGCGTCCTCCCGCCTAGGCTACTGGATCCCTGCTCCGTTTCACATCCAATGCCTGTCTTCGATTGCGCCAAAAAAAGATGCAGGCGCGAAACGGATGCAGCTTATGTCAGGTAGGCTCGGTGGCCATAGCGTGCAAAGCTATCAGCCTGCCATGCTTTTTTAGAAAATTCAAGAGGGATAGCTTGCCATTTTGGTAAACCACAGGTGCATCTAAGGAATGCTTTGTAGATCAATCAAGTGATACCACGAGGGAACAAGCACATAGAGCCGCGGTTATCTTCTTGGCGTGGCGGGGACCCGGTCTTGGCCTGGGGCGGGTCACCCATTTTGGAGAGGGATTGAAGGGGAAACGCGCAATAGGGAGAATCGAAAACAGGCTGGTCAGTATTTTTTGGAATGCTAGGGTGTAGCGCAGCACATGAGATGAGTATAGCGACGGCTTAGCCTGCGCTTTTGCTTTGAATGTCGAGGTTCTTAGCGGCAGCTTTTTAGTGGGTTCGAGCTAGGATAGTTTTGCTTAGCGAGGTATGGGGGTCGCTCCCTGTCGACCGCCACGCGCAGCATGATGGTTTAGTTATTATTATGTGAGATAAGCAGGGTAGGGTAATCCATGGTGTTTTGCAAAGGCCTCCATGGCCTCGTGGTTTGCGATGGGGGCATTAGTTTGCAATGGGGGCATTGTTCCGGTTGGGTGCCACATTTCGACGCAGAATCCGTAAGGGGAATACTGGTCCTGATTACGCCCATCGGACTTGAGCAGTCTTCCCATCCGTTGGAGCGTAGCGCAGCATGTTTGGTGTTCAGGTTTAGCAGCGCAGGGCAAACGAGTTATCCGCGGTCCGTCACGTCTAGCTGACGCCTGCCTCCGCGGCTTTTGTGCTTTTGTCTGCCGATCCAGGCCGCTGATAAAGAAGGCCAATCGTTAGCCGCTGGGCCGCATTGCGGTGGGCCTCGGCGTTGAAGCCCTCCAGATGGGGCGCCCACAGCGGGCAACCGTTTTGGTGGTTGCCCTCTGTCTTTTTGTAGCTGGCGTGTACTGCAACGACGGTGCTCTGCAGAGCAAGTACGAGATCAGTCTTAACGGCCAGCGTCGCCAATCTGCGGGGGCAGGGCTCCAGACGGTTTCCGTTCTCAAGTGCCCTGGGGATTGCTCCCAGCGCGGCTCCTGCTTCAATGGAACTTGCCACTGCAATGTTGGCTTTGGCGGAGAGGTAAAGCATATCAATTTGCTAAAGCATGCTCATCTCTTCCTGTTTGTTTTCCAGCAAGTGGTGGATTTCCCTTCTTCCTTTAATTCACTCTTTCCCCTGGTTAGCGCTTTGTCCCAAAAGGATTTAAGCTAAGAGCTAAGAAAGTATTAAAGTTGCCTTGACGTTGAGCCAGTTCGGCTTGTGTAGCGAGTTGCTTTTGGTCCGTTTTTTCCTCGTCGTGAAGGAAGCAAAGAGGAACACCGGGCTGTAAGCACAACAGTCAGCATTTGCCATTTCCGTCAGAAAACAAAATTGGCCATCTGCGGAAGCTGAACTTTCCCTCGCTTATCCTCCCTTCGTCCTCCCCCCCTCTGCTTGGTGCTACCAGGACTGCAGGGTCGACCTGAGCAAGCTGCGGCCCGCCGCCTCTGTGTCCTCCCACGAGGTCGAATCCAGCGGCAAGCTGGCGCCCGCTGCCTCCAGCGCCGGCGCCGGTGTGCCTGCGGTGGCGCTTGCCTCACTGCCAGGAGGCCTCTTTGGCCGGGCTGTGGGTGAGGCAGTCTTGCCAGGGTCCCTGGGCGGCGGCGTCGAGGCGGAGGTGCTCATGGGCAGCGAGGGTCTCGTGGCTGCTGGAGCGGGCGGCGCAGGTATCCCCTCCTCTCTCCGCAACATGCTTCGGTACGCCGACCATTTGTCCACGACGGGCATGGCCGGCATGGATGACGTCAGCGTGGGCGCGGCGGGCCACCACGGGCGGTCCCTGCTGGGCCACACCGGCGGGAGCGCGGCAGTCGAGGGCGTCGGCTGCGGCTTCTATGACGTCTTCTATGAGGGCTGCCTGCCCTGCTTCTACAGCCCCCTTGCGTGCACGCAGTCGGAGGCCTTTTACGACTTCTATGCCGGTTTCATTCCCCACGCGCCCGTTGCAGAGTACAGCGAGTCCTTTGACGACGCGTCCGGGCGCAGCCTGGGCAACCGCGGTTCCGACAAGGCCCCCGTGACGTGGTCCGGCTCGGGCTACAACCCGCTGATCAGCGCGACGGGGACCATCTACCTGGCAGTGGCTGGACCCGACGACGTGCTGGCGATGGAGGTGCCGGACCTCCCCGACACCAACGCCACGTACACGCTCGCGTTCGACCTGATCGCGGACGAGGCGCTCGAGGCGTTGCCCCGCATCATCTTCCCGGGTCAGCCCGGCGGCTGGGTACTCCCTGTGGTCCAAGAGAAGGGGTCCTTCCACGCGGTGGGCGTGCCCAACAAGCGCGCCACGTTCTTGTTCACGTACAGCTCCCCCGCGCTCAAGGTCAAGATCTCCATGGCCCCCGGCAGCCTTTCCGGCGGCTGGGGCATCGACAACCTGGTCCTCACGAGCGTGGTGGAGAACTACGTGCCGCTGGCTGAGAACCGTGACGTGACCGGGCTGCCCGACCAGCCCGTCACGGTGGAGCTGCGCGGTCACGATAACGAGTGTGGCGAGCTCACGTATGAGGTGCTCACGCTGCCTACCGAGGGCCAGCTGTTCCTGTGCACGTGCGACAGCATCTGGTCCACGCCGCTGGTCCCCCAGGACCTCCCCGCCGTGATCCCTGGCCCATGCTCCCGCGTGGTCTACGCACCGCAGGCCAACCGGCCGCAACCAGGGGAGCTGAACGCGACCGCGTTTGACGCGTTCACGTATGGGACAAGGGACGGTGCGGGGGCACGCTCACGCCCTGCCAGGGTGCGGCTGTATGTGGGGGAGGATTACGCGGACACGCCCGTTGCCGGTCTTCCTGGCCTCGCGCTCTCGTTTGATGGCATCGATGACGTCGTGAGCTTGGCCAGGACACCTGTCACCACCGCGCTGCCGGAGGAGTTTACACTCGAGGTGGGTGGCCCCTTGCGCCAGCCTTGTCTTTGGTTTTCTTTTGCTCATTAATGATATTTGTGTCCTACTTGACGTGGCGTGGTTTGCATATGCACTTTCACGCATGTGGACTTTTCATGGCGAGAAGATGGATTCACTGGGTGCACGTGCAGGTCATGCCTGTCATACCAGTTACCGGTTTCAAACATCGTTAGTAACTCCTATGTCCCTTGCCACCTGGCATATGTCTGCACCCCACATGTTTTCTGCCGCCGCACCACCACGCCGCCCCCCGCCTCCCCCCCCTCCCCCTCCACCCGCCCATCCACGCGTTCCCCCCCCCCCAGGCGCGCTTCAAGCTAATCGGCAACGCGGCCACACGCGCCACCCTGCTCTACCGCGACCGCGTGCTGCGCCTCGGGTGGACCATGCACGGGGGGCTCGCCTTCACCGTGACAGTCGGCAGCACCGACGTGACTGCAACGTCCCTCGACGGCTACGCGGACGGCTACTGGCACCATGTGGCCGCCGTCTTCTCCCTGCCCAAGCGCAGCATCAGCCTCTACGTGGATGGCCAGCTGGCCAGCTCCGCCCGCCTGGCGCCATCCGCCACCATCCTCGGCGACGGAAGCGCCCAGGCGGCCTCCTCGGGCATCCTGATCGGCAACGCATACCCCGTGCGCGCCGAGACGGCCTTCCGGGGCTACGTGGACGAGTTCCGCATCTGGGCGCTTGCGGCTGATGCCAAGCTGGTCAAGGGGGTCGCCTCGGGCGACATCGAGGTGTCCGGTACCGCCCCGGACCTGATCACCTACTTGAGCTTCAACGACGGGCTGGCGTCTGCCCCTGTGGCGTTTGACGCGTCCCCCTTCCGCCACGACGGCCACCTGGGCCTGCTCAACGCGGACGGCCTCTCGGACGGCATCTCGTTGCGGTTCCCGCGCTACGTGGCCTCCACGGCTGTTTTCGGAAACACGGCGAGCTGCTCGGAGGACGAGAATGTGACCATCCCCTTGTATGGCGGCGACAACGAGGGCGGCGTGACCTTCTTCGTGTCCACGCTGCCGCGCAATGGACGGCTCTTCGTGCCGGGGAGGGTCCCTGGCACGCTCGGTGCCGAGATCACCACGTCGCCCTACCCGATTCCCCGCGGAGGCCGTGCCGTTGTCTACGTGCCCGCCCCGGATGGCTTCGGCTCCCCCTACGACATCTTCAAGTACCAGGCCTACGACGGGCACGAGTTCTCGTACCGCCAGGGAGTGACCATCAAGGTGGACCCAGTCCCGGACGCGCCCACCGCGGCCTCGGCAACCATATTCGCGCAGCACGGGCTGGCGTCGCTCATCCGGCTGCGGGGCAACGATTCCGACGGCGAGGCAGTCCACATGATCATCACCACACTGCCGGCGAAGGGCCACCTGTACCAGGCGGATACCCACGGGAAGCCCGTTGGCGCGGCGATCGCGGCCCCAGGGACACGTGTCAAGTCGCGGAGCGGCCACGTGGTGTACCACCCGCTGGTGAACGCGTGGGATGAGGACGGCCTCGCGGTGGACGAGTTTGGTTTCATGGCCTCAGACGGCTCTCTCGTGTCCCCGCCCGCAAAGGTCACCGTGCATGTGCTGCGCGAGGGGCACGAGGTGCTCCCGGTGGCCGGGGATGCAGGCTACGCGCTGGCCTTTGATGGGTTTGATGATATCGCAGATTTGGGCCCGCTCCCCTGGGTGGGTCCTGTGGGCAAAGACGGGCAGGACGCATGGCCTCCCATCAGCGCGGCCTCACCGTCCTCCATGCCGGCCTCGCTCGAGCTCTGGTTCCGGTCCTCGGCGCAGCTGGGCGATGCCGAGATGACGCTGCTGGCGGCCGGCCCCTTTGTGCTCAAGTGGGCCAAGATCCTGGGCCTCCATTTCGAGGTCACCCTCGTGCCCGATGCCAGCAGTCTCACGGGTCCCGTGGTGGTGGTCACTGCTGCGTCGTATGCCCCCTGGAACGAGGGCGCGTGGCACCACCTTGCGGGCACCTGGGACGGCATGACGGCCTCGCTGTACATCGACGGCGCGCTGGTGGCTTCTAGCGACCGCCCCGTCCCCACCACGTCCAGCTCCACGCTGTCGGCGGCGCGCGTGGTCCTCGGTGCGGGCGCGTCTCGCTCCACGGGCGACGGGGAGGCGTTCTTCTCCGGCAGCGTGGATGAGCTCAGCCTGTGGACGCGCGCGCGCTCGGCGGAGGAGATAGCCGCCACGATGCACCACGTGCTAACGGGGCCGTTTGGAGGGGAGCTCTCCGGCCTGGCCCGCTACATCCGGTTCAACGACGCGCAGGGGCTCGACCTGGTGGACGAGGCGTCAGGGACCCCCCTGGACCGTGCCCTGGGTGACCGCGGTCTGGCGGCGTCGCAGCCGACGTGGGTGGTGTCCACAGTTGTCATCGGCAACGCGGCGGCAGCGGTCGAGGGCGAGGATGTGACCATCCAGCTGGCCATCACGAGTGAGGACGAGTTTGACTACGACGTCATGATCATGCAGCTGCCCCATCGTGGCCACCTGTACACGGTGGCCCCGAGCGGTGCCCGGGGGGCGCTCATCGGGCGTGCCCCCGCGGTCGTGGCGGGGACGCGTGTTATTTATAACTCAGGCGTGGGCCGGTACGGCAAAGGTGCGGGGAACTTTGCGTACGTGGGGGGCAACCGCGAGGGCGTGCTCGCGGCGCTCTTCTACGATGTGCCTTTGTTCTACGACTCGCACGATGGCGAGTTCAAGATCGTCAAGCAGAGCGTGCGCCAGATCGTGACAGTCGACGTGACCCACGTGAATCGGCCACCCACGGGCTGCAACGTTACGGATGCTAGCGCATGCGCCACCTCGCTGTCTTTCGGGGACATGGACGAGGTTGTGTTTGACCTCCCTGCGGCCGACCCCGATGGCGACGTGGTGCACGTGATCGTCACCTACCTCCCTGCCAAGGGCTCGCTCAGCACGGCCGCCGGTGCCCCGATTCTGGCGCCGGGCACCGCGGTGGACAAGGTTCAGACGGCGGATGGCGAGTGGGTCTTCCGCGTGGTGTACAAGCCGATGGTGAGTCCTGGGTGCGCACTGGGGCTGGGGTTCTTTTTTTTTAGTGGAAAGAGGGTGGGCCGGGGATGGGACCAGTCGGGTGGTGAGCCATCTGGGCCGATGCCATATGTTACAAGTGAGACGCCATGACCTTCGATTTCCTAACTTGGCTATCATGTCAGAGGACAGTTGTGTTTTCACGCAGGAGAGCGCCAAATGCCCCAATTTCTAGAGCTCACCATATAATGTCCAGCTTGGGGCAAGTATACTCTAGGCGATGTTAGCCACATAATTGTTAAGGTAATCTCGACACTTTACCTTCTCTTAAGTCCTTGCTACGATACTAATGGCTATGTGCACCCCGTGGTCATCTCCCTCCTGTCGTCCTCCCTCCCGCAGGTGAATGGCCAGGGTCTCCCTTTCGACGCATTTGGCTTTGTCGTCCACGACGGCGAGCTCTACTCCCAGGAGAGCGCGGTTGTGATCAACGTGGAGGACGCCGGCATCATCGCGCCATTCCCCGTGGCTGGGGATGCCGGCATGGCTCTGTCCTTTGACGGCCAGAAGCAGGTCGCGGTCCTCGGGCGCGCATCGCTCTACGGCCTCGCCCCGCCCGCCCCAGCGGATGAAGGCGACATGGACGGGCCAGGGCGGAGCTTGCTCGGGCTGGATGCGCCGGGAGAGGGCATGGAGGAGGGTGGCCAGCCACCTTTGATCATGCCGCCGCCGCCACTACCCAAGCAGCGCATGCTGCCGTCCGCCACGATGGCGGTCTGGTTCAAGTCAGCCACGCTCACAGGGACGTCGGGCACGCAGACGCTCCTTCGCGCGGGACCTTTCCACGTGGCCTTCTCCAAGACCAAAGGCCTGTACCTGTCGGTGGCCACGGGCGTGCTCGTCGCGGCCAGCGACAAGGGGTTCAACGACGGCGCTTGGCACTTTGTGGCGGCCGAGTACGACTCTGATCGCGGCACCGCACGGCTCCTGGTGGATGCCGTAGAGGTGGCGGTGGCGCAGTTGCCCGTTCCAAGGGAGGTCGGAGGCCGCCCGCTCCCCTCCAACGTGGGGGCGGTGCTGGACGAAGTCCCCCCACTGTTCGGTATCCCCATGGACGCGCTCGCCGTGGACTCGCCTGTCACCCTGGGCGGGTCCCTTGAGTCGGATGACTTCTTCACGGGTCTCGTGGATGAGCTGTCCTTGTGGTCAGGCGCCCGCGCCGACTTTGTGTCATCGATCCAATACACGCCCCCACGTGGACCCATCACCTGGACCGCCGAGGAGGGCGCCCCCGAGGGCCTGGTTGCCTACTGGTGCTTCAACGAGTGGTCGGGCCAGTTCCTCGACCCTGTGATCGCTCCCAAGTCCGCGGTCGTCCCTGGCGACTTTGTGCTGGGTGTCGGGGGACGCGAGGACACGCAGCCGGTGCGCGTCGCGTCCACAATTCTGGCGTTCGGCAACCGGCTGCTCACCCGCGAGGACCAGCCGCTGCTCATCAAGCCGACTGCCGTGTCGCTCCTGGACAGTAACCCGCAGCTGCTGGTGGTTACCGCCCCCCGCAATGGCACGCTGCGTGACCCGGCCAACCCGTCGCGCGTGATCGATGCAGGTGACGGCGTGCCCGCGTCCAGGGGCCTGCTCTTCCGCCCGCGCACGCACTACTACGGGGAGGACCAGTTTGCCTACCTCGTCGATGACGGCCAGTCGTCCACACCGGTCGCCGTCACTGTGACGGTCGCCAAGGTCAATGACCGCCCCGTCGCGCACGACGTCCGCGTCCCGGTGGACCGCAAGGCCACGGAGCCTGTGCTTGTCGCCCTCCCTGTCTCGGACGTGGATGCCAAGGACCAGCTGTCGGTGTTCGTGACCTACCTGCCGTCCCACGGCGTGCTCTACCAGCGTGTCGGTGAGGACGGGTTCGCCATCGGCCGCATCTCCGCGGGCGACGAGGTCGCGACCAATGGCAGCCGGGCGCACGGCCGCGGGCTGTTCCAGGTGGCCTATGTACCCCAGCTGAACGATGACCGTTTCCCCATGGACACGTTTGGGTTTGTCGCCGTGGACGAGGACGGCTGGATGAGCGCGCAGGGGACCGCCGTGCTGGATGGGAGCGAGGCGGTCCAGCCCGGCATGGAGCAAGTCGATACTCCCGTGGCGGGCCTGGCGGGTCTCGCGCTCTCGTTCGATGGCGTCGACGACATCGCCACGTTGGGCAGCATCGAGTCGGCGTTTGGCCCACTCCTTGCGGCCGCGATGGCCGGGGAGCGTGGCGCGCCGCCACCTGTCCTCGCGATCCGGCTCATGGCGCGCCCCTCGGGCGACGGCTCTGGCTCGGTGTTGCTCCGCGCGGGCGACATCTCGCTTGAGTTCTCCAAGGCGCTCGGGCTCATGCTGGTGGCGGGAACAGGGGACATGGTGCTGGCATCCGCGCCCACTTTCTCCCTCCTGAATGACGGCAAGTGGCACGAGATCACGGCAACTGTCGACCCCATCACGGGCACGCTCGCGCTGGTCGTGGATGATGGCGAGCCGGTCACTGCATCCCTCCCTCGCAAGATGGCGGTCACGCTGGACCCCGCGGATCGCATGTTTGTGGGCGGCCTCCCCGGGGGTGCCTCGGACAAGCACTTCGCGGGCGAGGTGGACGAGATCGTGCTCTCAGTCGGCGGTGTCGTCGGCCGCCACCTGCGCCTGAACGAGCCCCTTGGGGGGCTGTTGGTGGATGAGGTCTCGGGCGCGCCGGTCGAGGGCGCTGGGCTCGGATACGAGGGCAAGGACCCGCCCGCGCGCGTGACGTCCACGGCACCCGTGTACGCCCCCCCTGTGGAGACCCTGGAGGACGAGGAGGTGGAGATCCCGCTCTACGGCCTGAGCAGCGAGGAGGACGCGTTCGACATCCGGTTCAATGTGACCCGGCTGCCGGAGCGCGGCCGGCTGTTTGTGGTCCGGCCCAAGGGCACGGGCCGTGCATCGCGCCAGCTCATCTCAAGCGTGCCCACGACGCTGCCCGTCAAGGCGCGACTCCTGTTTGTGCCGGGCGCCGACGAGGCCAGCGAGGGGGCGCTCCCGTACGCAACGCTGGCCTACCGCGCGGAGCACTCGGGCATGCCCGGCCTTGCCCCCTCGGCCGAGGTGCGCCAGTCAGTCCACGTGACCCCCGTGAACGACCCGCCCACAGCGTTGTTTGTGGGCGACGCGGGCAACCGGATCTTCCTGCCCGAGAACACGGCCGCCGAGTTCACCCTGGACGGGGCGGCCAGGGACCCCGAGAGCCCCGACGCGTCCTCCCTCGAGTTCTTCGTCGCGGGCCTCCCGACGGATGGCCTCGTGTACAGCGTTGAGACCGGGCAGGTGCTGGACACGGTGGGCGCGTCGCTGGGCAACGGCGGCGGCGGCGGCAACCTGGTCCTTCGCTACATTCCCCCGCCCAACTCGGACGGCACCTCGGCGCTGCGCCTGGGCGTGCCCTTTGCCTCGTTCTCGTTCTACGTATCGGATGGCGAGCATCGCTCCTCGGTCGCCGATGTCGTGTTCGAGGTGATCGGGTCCAAGGCATTTGACTTCAACGGGACCGCCGTCCTGGTGGTGCCCGTCGACATCAGCAAGGGCGGCAACCAGGGCGATGCCCCGGCCGCAGTGGCCGACGCGCTCCAGCGGGGGCCGTTCACGGTCGAGGCCTGGATGCGCACGCGGGAGCTGCTGGGCGCGGGGCTGGCCACGCTCATCCAAGGACCCGTGACGGCGATCGGGATCATGAACATGTCCCGCGACGACCCGGGCAGCTTCCTCACGCGCCAGCTGTGGCCGTTGCGGATGTCGGTGGTCAACCCGGCGCGCCTGCGGCCTGACAGGTGGCACCACGTGGCGGCCGTGTTTGACCGCGCGGAGGGCATGCGCGCGCTCTACCTTGACGGGGAGCTGTATGCGACGGGTGCTGCAGTGGCCGCGGAGCGGCGCCCGATGCCCAAGGAGGACACGGTGGAGCCCCCCCCGCCGCTTGTCGAGATCGTGATCGGTGGCGCCAAGGCCCCGGATGGGACCCTGCGGCCGTTCCCTGGCCTGCTGGCGGACGTGCGCGTGTACGCGCGCGCGCTCGAGCAGTGGGAGGTGCAAGGGCTGATGACCGAGGTGCCCGCGCTGCTGGCGCAGCGGCAGAGCAGTGCGGGCGTCGTCGGCATGTGGACCTTCCGCGCGGTCTGGGCCAACAGCACCGTGGCCGAGCTGCAGCCGGGCCGAGGGGCCGAGCGCGGCCAGTGGGTGCCCGCAGGGCACTTGGAGGGCAGCGGCGGGCAGGTCGCTAAGATGCACGCGCCGGTCATCTCCCGCAGCAAGGCGGCCGCGCCGCTGCCCAACGTCCCTGTGACACCTGGCGCGGGAAGCGCGGGCCACGCGCTCCGCTTCTCCGGTGGACCGGACGACGAGGTCGTCTCGGCGCCCATCGGGGCGCCCAACCCGGACGAGGCAACAGCTGGCGTCGTCTCGGTGACCCTCGAAGCCTGGTTCAAGACGGGCGCGGCCACCAGCGAGGGCATGGCGCTCATGTCGCTCGGGCCGTTGTCCGTGCACTGGAACGTGGCCGGCGGGCTGGCCATGAGCTACGCGGCCCCCAAGTTGGCATCTGCTTCATTGGACCCCTGGCCAGTCGCGGACAGCTTCGCGCCGTATAACGACGGCGCGTGGCACCACGTGGCCGCCGTGGCGGAGCTGATGCCGTCCCCCGACAATGTGCCCGGCCGCGAGGTGCGCACCACCCACCTGCAGTTGTTTGTGGACGGGGAGCTGGTCGCGGGGCCCGTCCCGGTCCCGTTCGTGAACCTGTTTGGTGACGAGGGTCAGGCCGGCGCGCCGCTCGTGCTGGGCTATTCCCCGTCCCTGCGTGATGTCGGCCTGCATTACGCTGGCTATATCGACGACGTCCGCGTGTGGGCCACCGCGCGCACAAGCGACGAGCAGCGCGCCTCGCGCTTCACTCTATTCGCCCCCCAGGGCATGGTGGGCGCCCGCAATGCCACCGCGGACGGCCTGCTGGCCTACTTCCCCCTCGACGAGGCATTTGGCGGCCTGGTCGTGGACACACTGCGCGGCGTCCCTGCGACAGGCCGCGCGGAGCACGTCTACTCAAGCGCCCCCGTGGGCGCCCCCGTGCTCACCGTGGTGGCGGGCGACCGAGTAGAGATTGATCTACTGGCGACCGCGGGCGATGGCGACGGCGACGCCCTCGATGTCGTCATTCTGGCTCTCCCCGTGGGGGGTGTCCTCTCGGTGGGGAACAAGACCATCGCGTCCGCGCCCTTCATCCTCCCGGAGGCATCTCATGGCAAGGTCGCATTCACGGCCGACCCCACGGCCGCCAACCGCTCCCTCCTTGTCTACACCGTGCGCGATGGCATCCTCTCGGCGGAGCCCGCCGCCCTCCTGGTGGACGTCACACCTGTCAACAGTGCCCCCGTTGTGCTGCCGGACGGCGCGCCCCCCCCCCTGTTCCTGGGCACCATCAACCGCGACGTCCTCATCCCGCTGCGTGGCGGCGCTGACGCCGACGACGCAGACGCGCCCCTCCTCCAGTACATCCTCACTGTACTCCCTGAGAAAGGCACGCTCTACCAGGTGGGGCCCCAGGGGCGCGGTCGCGGCGAGCGCATCGCGGCTGCAGGCGTGGCCATCCCTGCCAACGCGACCACTCGGTCTGCGGCCGTGATCTACTCCCCCCCGTTCAACTTCATCGGCGACGACGCCTTCCACTTCCTTGTCACCGATGGCAAGCTGGCGTCCGCGATGGCATCGGCCGTCGTCCGCGTGGCCGCGCCGCCGGGGTACATCCCACGGCCCTTCCTGGGCCCCGCGGGTGATGCAGCCGCGTTCGATGGCCGCGGCGTCCGCGTCGAGGCGTCCCTGGGGGTCCTGTGGGAGGGTCTGGACAACGAGCTCACGCTCGAGGCGTGGGTGCGCACACCCGCGGCCGCCACGGACCGCATGACCATCGCCGCGGTGCACGGTGCGGCCGGGTCCTTCTTCTCGCTCGCGGTGACCCCCGTGGGCGGCGCTGCGCTTCTGGTCTCCGTCCCCTCGTACTCCGCGTCGGCGCTCTTGCTCGGCCGCCGGCTCATCAACGACGGCGCGTGGCACCACGTGGCAGGCACCCTGGGCGCGTCGGGCGTCTCGCTCCTGGTGGACGGGCGCCCGGCGGCCACCAAGCCGCTCTTGGGCGTGGACGAGAGGGGGGACGCCGTCCCTGTCCTGTTCCCTCTGGGAGGCGACACGAGCACGCTCCTGGTGGGCGGGGACACAACGTCCCTGGCCTCGTTCCGGGGCACCCTGGACGAGGTCCGCCTGTGGGCCAAGGCACGTTCCCCTGCCGAGGTCTCTCGTGAGATGACGGCGGTCATCATGGACGACCCGGCCGACGTGGATCTGCTCGTGCTCTACTCATTTGACGGCGTGGACGCGACTGGCCCCATCCCGGACCTCGTGGGTGGCGAGGCCTCGCCCTTCATGGGCACCGTGGCCGGTGGGTCCCTGGACATCGTGATCTCGTCCGCCCCGCTGGACGTCTTCCGCGTGCACACGTATGAGGAGGTGCCTGTGTGGCTGCCCCTGCGCGTCGCGGGTGGCCCCTCGGCGGCCGCGGTCTTCGAGATCACCTCGCTCCCCGGCCCTGGCCGCGGGTACCTGCTGGGCAACTTCAAGGAGCGTGTGGAGTTTGTGCCCTACCGCGTGAACGGGAGCAGCGTTCGGTACGTCCCCGCGCGCCAGGGCAGCGGCCCCGCGTTTGCCAGGATTGGTTTCGTGGCCCTATCCCCTCTCGACGGCGCTACACGTTCGTCCGAGTCGTTCATCCTTGTTGACATCACCGAGGTGAACGACCCGCCGCAGGCACTCCCGGTGGCCCCGGTGGTGGTGATGGCCGGCAGCAACGTCCCCGTGACGGTGAGCGCGATCGACGTGGACATCGTGGACGCGCGCGCTTCCGGCGATGCGGTCTACATGGTGGTGACCACGCTCCCTGTGCACGGCCTGCTTTATCAGACCGATGACGGGGCCACGCCGGACCTGGACGCGCCGATCACGCAGGTCGGCACGTCCATCCGGAAGGTCGCGCGCGCTAGCAGCGAGGCGGTCCGCGCCACCGTGCTCTACATCCCCACCGATGACGAGCTGCTGGGGTGGGCCCCGGCCGGTCCCGTGGGTCTGCAAGAGCCGGGCGCGGCCTACCCGGGGGCGCTGTACGTGGACATGTTTGGCGTGCAGGCGCGCGACCGGCTGGTGGGGGATGCCGAGCAGCGGGTGATCGTGCGGGTGCTGCCGCGGGCCGCCGCGCCCCCGCTGCCACCCCCTGGGAAGAGCGTCGCCACTGGCATGGCCATTGGTGGCCAGGGCCCCGAGGAGGGCGTGGAGGAGGGCGGGGAGATCAAGCCCGGCCCACAGGATGGCGGTGATGGTGATGGCCCGTCGACGGCGGAGGGCTCATCGGCGCCAGCTGGCGACGCCTCGTCGGCCCCGGCCCCAGTTCCACCCCAGCTTCTCCCAGGTGGCGACGACAACGCACTGCGTGCCGTGGGCATCGCGTCCGGGTTCGGCGAGGCACTTCTGCTGGACGGCACGGACGACCTGTTCCAGCTGAGCCCCGCGGTCAAGCCCACGCTGGCGGCCACTTTCACAGTGGAGGCCTGGTTCCGGTCCTCGGGCAGCATCCGCGGCCCGGCTATGCTCATGCAGGTGCAAGGGTCATGGTCGCTCTCGACCTCGGCGACCCAGGGGCTGGTGCTGCAGGTGCAAGGGAACGAGGTGGTGAGCATCCCCTGCGGGAGCGTCCCCAAGCCCACTACCCCGACCACCCCTGGGAGGCCTGCCACAGCCGTGAATGTGTCATCTGTGGATTTGTATACGATTTGCGGGACATTGAATGACGGCGCGTGGCACCACATGGCCGTGTCATGGGACGACGGTGGCGCGGCCGCCCACGCGGACGACCCTGAGTTCATCCCCGAGCGCCAGGTGGCGTCGTTGTATGTGGACGGCCAGCTGGTCGGACGGCGCGTGTTCACGGCCGCGTTTGGTGGGATGGCCCCCAGCGATCTCGCGCTCACCGTCGGCGGTGACGCCATGCACGGCGAGGACACGTTCTTTGTGGGACAGGTGGACGAGCTGCGCGTGTGGAACACCACCGTGGATGCCCCGCTGCTGGCGGCGCGCGCCCACCTGTACCTGTACGGCGGCGCCCGCAGGACGGCCATGGAGGCCTCCCTTGTAGCCCTCTACCGGTTTGACTTTCCCGACCCGCTGGCCGACGCGATCAACCCGGGTGAGGCGGCCTACTTCATGGGCGGGTCGCCTTCGCTGGTCATGTCGGGCGTCGCCCACGCGATGGCCCCCGTGGTCACCCTGGAGGGTACCCCCGTGGGCATCCCCCTCGCATCCTCGTCCGGCCTGGGCATGACCCCCTTCTTCATGGTCACCAACCTGCCGCACGTGGGCCAACTCCTGGCCCCCGCCACGCCCGCCCCGGACGCCCCGATGAACCCCATCACCGTCGTCCCGTTCCGCGTGAACGCCTCGCGCGTCCTCTACGTCCCGCCCAAGCGTGGGTACGGGTCGCCCTTCACCAGTTTCCGCTACGTCGCCGTGGGCGGGCTCGCGGGCGGTGCGCCCAACGCCCCTTGGTCGCTCGCCCCCATCTCTCGGGAGGCTGTCGTGGTCCTCGAGGTCACCCACACCAACATGGCCCCCTCGGCGCTCCCCTTCACGGCTCAGGTCCCCGTGGGTGAGCTCCGCGAATTGCTTCTGGCGGCCGCTGACCCTGACGGCGAGCGAGTCAACTTCACCATCACCACGCTGCCTGCCATCGGCATGCTCTACCAGGCCGTCCCTGCAGACGATTACTTTGTTAACAACAAGAATGGCACGCGGCCGCCACCCAAGCGCTACGTCCCCGGGGAGCCGTTCCTGGATCCCGGCAAGCGCGTGTTGGCGACCGACGTCGATGCGCGCGTCGCCCGCGTGTTCTACCGTGCGCCGCAAGGGAGCGCGGTCGAGTCGGACCAGCTGGCCACGTTCATCGGGTACGTGGTCAGCGATGGGACCGCCGCGAGCGCTGAGGCCGCAGTCCGCCTCGAGATCGTCCAGGTCAACCCGGCCACCGGGCGCGGCCTCAGGGTCCCTGTCGTGGAGGCACGGGGCTACTCGCTCTACTGCGACGGGGCAGATGACGCGGTCGTGGTGGACTCTGGCACGGTGTCCGGTGCCCCGCTCCTGACCGGCCTGAGCCTGAGCTTCTGGTTCAAGAGCATCGCTGCGCAGGGCCACGCGGCCACTCTCGTCTCCGGCGGCTACTTCTGGGTGGGCTACTCGGCCATTGGCGGGCTAGGGGTCCACTTCGTTGACAAGGTTGGCAAGGTCATGTCGCTCAACTCGTGGCTCACGCTCAACGACGGCGAGTGGCACAGCGTGGCGGTTGTCATGTCCCCCACCGAGGTGGTGGTGGTCGAGACGCCTGCCGGTTTCCCACCCCAGGATGACAACAACTCGACCACGCCCCCGGCACCGGCGGCACCACCCGGCCCCTCGATTTCCTTCACGGTGCCCGCGGTCTCGATCTCGCTCGCCGTGGACGGCGCCGAGGTCGCGACTAATGTGCTCCAGACGGGAGTCGCGCTGACCATGGGCCCGCTGGTCACGATCTGCCGAGGCTACGCGCAGTCGTCCAGTGGTCCCAGCCCCGGCGATGCCCCCGAGGATGACAACTTGTTCCAGGGCCTCATCGACGAGGTCAAGGTGGTCGCGACGGACGTCACGCTCCCGGTGGTGATCGACGGGCTGCTGAAGGAGGTGGACACCCGCATCACGCCACCGTTTGGGGACCTCCCCGTAGTCGGCTACTGGCAGTTCAACGACGGCGTGGCGGGCTCAAAGCTCAGCGTGGATTCGTCCACCGCGGGCCGCAACGGCGCTGCGCAGGGCTCTCCCGTGCTCATCTACTCACCCCTCCCGATCGCGCCCGCCCCCGTGGCCATGCTCCAGAACACGTCGCTCGTCATCCGGTTGCCGCGTGACGGCGACGCGGCCGAGCTGGTGGCGTACGTCACGTCGCTCCCCTCCAAGGGCCAGCTGTGGCAGCTGGACGAGGGCGCCTGGGACGGCCTCCTGCGCGGGGAGCCGATCGTGGAGACGCCCGCGCAGGTCACGGACAGTGGCGGCCGCGTGGTCTACCGCACCGACGGTGAGTACGTGCGCGGCCAGCCGGAGAACGGGTACCTGTACGACGCCTTTGGTGTCGCGGTCATGAGCGGGACCAGTGGCCGCGTGTCTGCCGAGGAAGAGGTGGCGATCGCGGTCTTCCCGGTCAACCACGGCCCCTCGATCACCAGCTACATCACGCGTGTGGACGTGGACATCCACGGCACGCTTGGCACCGGGTTCCCCGATATCCTCATCCGGCTCCCCGTGGAGGACCCGGATGGACTGGACGACGTCACCGTCACGATCGCGTTCCTGCCCCTCTTCGGCACGCTCTACCAGGTGGTCGACGGCGAGCCGGACGTCAAGGGCAAGGGCGTCGAGGGGGGCGATGCGGATGCCGGCAGTAGCGGGCCGCCGCCCCCTCGCAAGCTGCGCGGGGACCGCGTGGAGCCCATGGGCCCGCTCGCCTCGAAGAAAGGGGAGGTCTTGTTCAGCCCGCTCGCGGTCGACGGCAGCCTGCCCACCATGTCTGCGCTGGGCCCCGACCGCGAGCTGGGCTCGTTCGGGTTCTTTGTCTGCGACGCCGGTGGCGAGTGCCAGCGCGACATCCCGCTGGGCCTTGTGGTCCTTGAGGCGACGGGCGTGCCGGTCATGGGCGGGGATGGCAGCGACAAGGAGGGAGGCAGCGGCGTCCCCGATGTGCCCGCACCCACGACGGGCGTACAGCCAGCGTGGGTGCCTCCGACGCTCCCGCCCCCCGTGTGCGGCGACGCGGGCTACGCGCTGTCCTTTGACGGCGTGGATGACATTGTCCAGATCACACTCCCGCCAGGTGTCGCGCTCAACCGGAGCGTCTCGGTGGAGGCGTGGGTCAAGTCAGTAGACGGGATCGCCGAGGGCACGGTTGTCGCGTCCGACACCTTCTCGCTCCACATCCACCGCGTGTTCGGCGTTGTGTTTGCCATCAAGCAGGCCGAAGCGGGCGCCGGCGCCCTCCCCAGTGACGACGACAGCAGCTGGCTTGGCGAGATGAAGGGGCTGATCGATCTCGGCGAGATCAAGGACAACTCCACCGATGACGACGTCATCACGGTCAACGTGCCCCCTCCACAGTGGCTCCAGGTGGCCTCTTTCTCGTCCATCAACGATGGCGACTGGCACTACCTGGCCGGCGCGTGGGACGGGATCACCCTCCGCATCTATGTGGATGGCGTCGCCGCGGGGTCCGTGACCGAGCCTGGGTTTGTGTTCGCCGGCATGCCGTCGGCGGGCTCCAAGCCGCTCTACCTGGGTGCCAACCCGAGCTCCCCCGCGGCGCGCTTCGAGCCGCGCTCGGACGTGTTCACGGGCATGCTGGACGAGGTCAAGCTGTGGGGTGTCCCGCTGCTGGTGTCTGAGTTTGTCCCCGACCGCTTCTACAACTGGGACGCGACCGGGAAGTCCGCGCTGCTGGGCAGCGAGCCGGGTCTCCTTGGCTACTGGCGGCTCAACGAGGGCATGGGGACGCGGCTGGGCGACAGCGGTCCCAACGGCATCCGTGGGGAGGCACTGGTCAGCGTGGCGGCCGACATGCCCCCGCTGTTGGGCGGGATCGGACCCCAATGGGTGCCCAGTGGCGCGCCGCTCTCTGGCGTGTACTACACCCCCGAGGACACCCCCCTGGCGGTCTCCCTGCAGGCGAGCCCGGTGGGCGGCACCGCGGCCGAGGGCGCCTTCCCTATGGTCGCGTCGCTCCCGCTGTCCGGGTCGCTGTACCAGACGGTGGACGGAGTGAACGCGACGGAGCGCATCGAGTTCCTGCCGATCATCGTCACGCACCCGCGCGGGCTGGTGCTCTACGTGCCCGCCCCCGGGTTCAACGGCGAGGAGAGCTTTGGGTACTTCACGATGGACAACAGCGGCGCGCGCAGCGGCGGGGCGCCCTGCCCTGTGACCCTGCGTGTGGTCCCGGTCAACGACCCACCCGTCGTCACCTTCTTCCCGACCAACGTTGTCACGTCCCGCAACACCCCGGTCCTGCTTGCCATGGGTGGCCGTGACGCCGACGGCCCGCTCGACCCGCCCGATGCCCTCATCCTCTCTCTCCCTGAGAAGGGCCTCCTCTACCAGGTTGCCGAGGACGGGGTCTCCCAGGGCGCTCGCATCGAGTCGGTCCCTGCACGCATCCAGGACGCGGGCGGCCGCGTCTGGTATGCGCCTGCCCAGAACGGGTTCGGGGCGCCGTACGACACCTTCACGTTTGCGCTCAGTGACGGAGAGGTCATGTCGGAGACCGTCCCTGTCCCCATCGCGGTGCGCCCGCAGATGGCTGCCGAGTTCCAGGACGAGGTGGTCACGTCCGCTGTCCAGGCGGGCGTGGGCGGCGGCCCCGGCGCGCCCAACAAGGCCTTCACCGTGGAGATGTGGATCCGGGCCGACGGCCCCTTGGTCTCCGAGGGCAGCCCGCTGCGCCGTGCGCTCCTGCGTCGCAGCCTCAAGCAGGTGCCGGGCGACGGCAGCGGCGATGACCTCGGCGAGCTTTTTGGAGACGGCGAGGAGGCGGCGCCCAACGCGACCGCCTCGTACCTGGACTTCAGCAGCCTCGGCGGCGGCGCGTTCTTCCCGCCCTCGATGGCGTTTGCCGCGGCCTCTCGCCTCCGCGCCAACCTGAGCGTGACGGACGTGAGCGCCGACGTGCGCTGGCACCACGTGGCCGCCGTCTACGACGGCGCCAGCAAGGCGGTCTACGTGAACGGAGAGCTCGACACGGTGCAGTCGCTCACGCGCGTCTCGTCCGATAACCTCGCCCTCGGGGGCGGCGACAGCAGCAGCAGCTCGGCGTCTGACCCGGGCTCGATCACCCTGGGCATCGCCAGCGTGTCCCCCTCGGGCCCCACGCAGGCGGTGAACGACCTCCTGACCACGTACGTGGGCCTGCCCACGGCGAGCGACGGCGGCCAGCTGTCCCTAGGTGGCTTCACGGGTGTCATGGACGACCTGCGCGTTTGGGGATCCGCGCTCTCTCCCAAGGAGATCCGCTCCAGCATGTTCACGCCCATCCCAGAGGGGGAGGACGTGGAGGGCCTCCTGCTGCGCGAGTCGTTTAATTCCGGCGTGCCAGGCGGCGGCGCGACCCGCCCGCTGTACACCCCCGTGGCGGGCGAGCGCGGCTATGCGCTCGAGTTTGACGGCCTGGGCCGCTCGGGCGCGCTGGCCAACTCGTCCTCCCTCACCTTCAACAGCTCGTTCACGCTGGACCTGTGGTTCCGCACCTCTCAGGCCGTAGGGGACTTCGTCACGCTGCTCTCGCGCGGGTCGGTCTTCCCGTCCGCGTCCGCTGGGTCGTACGCGATCGGGTGGACGAGCCTAGGCGGCCTGGGCTTCCACGTGGTCGATCTCGCCGGGGACCGCGTGAGCGTGCACTCGCGCAAGAAGTACAACGACGCCGCGTGGCACTTCGTGTCCGCCAGCTGGACGACCAACGCGACCGCGAGGCTGTACGTGGACGGGGAGCTCATTGGCGAGACGGAGCCGCCCGAGATCTTGTTCGATACGCGCCCCGCGGACGTACCGACATCCGTCACGCTGGGCCGCGACGGCAGCGGCCGCTCGTCGAGCTACTTCTTGGGCTCTGTGGACGAGGTGCGCGCGTACGTGCTCACGCGCAAGGAGGCCGACGTGATCAAGGACTGGCAGCAGCGGCGGCGCGCAAACGAGAGCGACCCGAACCTGATCGCCTACTGGCGGCTGAACGAGGCGCACGGGTTGGTCTTCCTGGACAGCGGGGTCGTCCCTGTCGTCGGCATGCTGGAGAATTCCCACATGGGCGACGCGGCCGCGGCATGGGTGCCCTCAAGCGTCCCCATCGACACGTCGATCGTGATTGACACGGACAAGACCACAGTCGCGGTCATCCCGCTGTATGGCTCCGACGCCGATGGTGACGAGCTCCAGTACATCATCACCAGGGTCCCTGAGGCCGGCGCGCTCTACTTCACCGACAATGGGACCGCGCGAGGGGAGCGCATCACCGAGCCGGGGACGATCGTCCCCAACGCGATCGTCCTCTACGACTGCGACGGCTACGACTTCCCGCTCGCCGTCCCGTATGCGGTGCTGGGCTACGCCGTGTCAGATGGGAAGGAGATGTCGGCCGAGGAGGTGCTCGACCTGATTGTGGTCGGGACAAACCGGCCACCCATAGTGGCGGACATCAAGGTGTCGACGGACGAGGACACGACGGTGGAGATCGTGATGGCAATCACAGAGCCGGACGGCGACGACATAGTCGTGACCATCCTGCAGACGCCGCGGTTCGGGACGATTGTCGGCCGCGAGCCGCCCCCTCCGCCGCCGCCGATGGAAGGGGAGAACGTGACCCTGCCGGTCTCGGATGGCTTGTTGCGGTTTGTGCCTGACGAAGACCGGCGTGTGCGCATCTTGTACACGCCGCCCAAGGACTTCAACTCGCCGCCGGACGACGTCTTCCTTTTCTTTGCGACCGACAGCAACGGTGCCAAGTCCAAGGTGGCGCGCGTCACCGTCACGGTGCTGCCTGTCAACGACGCGCCCGTGCTTACGTCAGATCCCAGCCAGGCGCTCTTCACCGATGTCGCCGTGCTGAACGGTGCGTGGCAGGTGATGGGTAGTAAATGTGTGAGCTGATGCTACGGCTGTGCACGGCATGTTGTGCTGGGAGCGGTGATTACTACTGCTTAGTGCATGGGTCTGTTCCTGACTGTTCGCCCACTACGACGCCCCCCCCCCCCTCCCTGTGTTGCCAGCGTCCTGCCACTCCATTCTGGTGGCTGTGTGGTCTCCCGCTTTTTCGTCTCCCCCACTCTTTTTTGCGTTCCTGACTGAACTTGTGTTTCGTTGGCCGTCCCACGACTTTTGTTCCCTATACGGCTTCCCCGCTCATCCTGTGGCTTGCCCCCCTGTCTCGTGACGCGATGCTGCCGTCTCTCCCCGTCCGCCCTGCAGGCATCTTTGTGGACGACGTGGATGTGTACGAGGACGCGGACGGGGAGCTGACCGTGTCCATCACCGCGCGCGGCGGCAAGCTCTCCTTGTCCGGCCGCGCGGTCCTCGACGCCGGCGGCGGCGCGCGCACACTGACCATGTCTGGCAGCGTGATGGAGATGAACCGCCGGCTGGCGCGCGTCTGGTACGCCGTCCCGGCCTCGCACTCGGCCGACACGGTCACCATTGTGGTCACCGACAACGGCCACTCGGGCTCCGGGGGCGCGCTCTCCGACCGCCGCTCCATGCTAGTCACCCGCGTGCCCGATAACTACCCGGTCTCCAACGCCGTGTTCAACAACGACGGCTCGGCCATCCTCATCACCTTCCGCGACACGACCGACATGGGAGGCCTGGCATCCCCTGGTTCCATCGCCTGCTCCAAGCTGTTTGATGGCCCCACGCTGCTCTCCCTGGGCGGCGGCGCGCTCTGCTCGTTCACCGACGACAAGAACATCGAGATCCTCCTTGGCCGTGCCGCGACGGTGGTCCCTGGGTCCAACCTGGTCATGCTCGCGCGCAGCGTGGCGGTGGCCAGGACGCCCATCCCCCAGCTGTCCATGGACGTCGCCCTCCCCGCAAACCCCCAGAAGCCGGTCGCGCGCATCCAGGCGCCGCGCCTCGTGGGCCTGTGCGACTCGGTGCTCATCAACGGGCGCGTCTCGTCCGGCGGTGGTCCCCGCCCAATGGGCTTCAACTGGGAGCTGCCGAGGGACTTGGGCGTGGCCGAGCGCTACTTGATCCTGACCGTCATGCGCACGCACACGCCCACGCTCTTGTTTGGCCGCGACGAGCTCACAGTCGGGACCACATACCCGTTCTCGCTCGTCGTGTCCTCCTTCCTGCGCGAGTACAGTGACCCGACCACCAAGGCGGTCACCAAGTCGGGCGCAAAGCTCCCGCGCGTGACACCGGTCGGGACCACCGACGTGGTCACCCGCCGTGCGTTCCCTCTCAAGCTGCAGGCTCGCGGGAACAGCTCCACCTGCCACGTGGAGGCCGGGACCAACACTACCATCGCCTACCGTTGGCGCCAGGTGGGCACGCAGCCGATCGCCTCCGGCTTCCCCGCGCAGTCGGACCGCCCTGTCCTCTACATCCCCGGCGGCGAGCTGTCGCCGTTTGCGGGCGCGTACACATTCCGCATCACTGTCACCGAGTGCGTGGTGGAGCCGGCGGTCCCTGGGGTGGACGAGTGCGAGAGCATGTTCGAGGACTTCACCGTGACTGTGCTCGCGGGTGACCTGGTCCCGGTCATCGAGGGCGGCACGCAGCGCATGTTCCCCATCTCGCAGCCGCTGGTGCTGGACGGGTCCAGCTCGTGGGACCCCGAGTTCAACCCGGCGGGGATGGCGTTCAACTGGACGTGCGAGCGGTTCGCCCCCAGCGCGCCCGCTGTCTCGCTCCCCTGCGGGTTCACCCCGCCGCAAACCAACGCGACCGCAGGGGGCATGCTCACGCAGGCCAAGGTATGGACCATCCCAGCGAATGTCGCCAACCCGGGCCGCCACGTGTTCACGCTCACCGTCTCGGACAACATCGGCCGGTCGTCCTCCACGCCGGTTGAGATTGTGTACGTGGACGCGGCCATCCCTGTCATCTTCCTCTCCGCCTACCCGCCGTTCACCAAGCCCAAGTTCAACCGCGAGGACCGTCTCTCGATCGACGCGTCGCGCTCCTACTCCACCGCCAATGGGACGCTTCGCTACAACTGGACCCTCACCGCGGCGCCCGCCCGCTCCGTGTCCAGCTGCCGCACGGGGTCCCTCCCCGAGTGCATGCAGACGCCGCGGGCCACACCCAACCTGGCCGCGCCCGGGGTGACGTCGACCGGCAGCCTGCGCGAGCTCCTCCAGATCAACCGCGACAAGCTGTCCCCCGGCCGCTACGAGATCATTGTCACCGTCTCCGACACCGCCTACACGGGTGACCTGGTCGTATCCGCGCGGCTCGCCGTCGTGGTCAACACGCCGCCCGGGTCAGGATCGCTGGTCATCGACCCCGAGGCCGGCGTGGAGCTCATCACGCTGTTCGCGCTGGACGCGCTGGGGTGGGCCGACGTGGACGCGCCCGTCCGCTACGAGTATGGCTTTGCGGACACCTCGGGCAAGTTCACCTCCCTCTCGGCCGTATCCTCCTCGACCACCTTTGAGTCGTACCTGCCATACAACAGCTCGGCAGCCGTCAAGGTCTACGACGGCCTCCTCTCGTCGACGCTCTACATCGTCCCAGTGAGCATTGCCACACTGGCATCCGCAGGGTATGTGGATGACTACACGACCGGCCGGTTCCTGTTCAGCGAGCTGATCGAGAAGCGCACGCGTGAGGCCATCGAGAACGGTGGGCTGGCGGACCCCGATGGCATGCAGGCGCTCGTTACCCTGCTGGGTCTCGCGCTCGCGACCAACGGGCCACCGGACCCGACCAACCCGGTCGCCGTCGCACGGCTGCAAGCGCAACGCGAGGCGCTCATCCGGGTGGGCCTGGCATCCATCAACGTGCTTGGCTCCGACACCTTGAAGATGGTCGAGTCCCTCCTGGCCGTGTCGGTGGGCGGGAACGCGCTCTCCGTCGCCTCCCAGAACGCCATCCTCGACTACCTGACCACCAACGTCCCCTTTGGGCTCGAGGAGGACCTCACGGGCAGCTACATCCGGCTGCTCTCCGACCTGCTCCAGGCAGCGCGCACGACCGCGTCGGCGGCCCGCCGCATGGCCCGCCGCTCGCTGCTGGAGCTCACACAGGCCTCGTTCTCGCGAATCGACGAGCTCATGCGCCGCGTGACAGTGGCTGGCATGAGGTACATCGACCCCGTGAGCGGGCTGTACGCGATCCCAGCCAACGTCGTCGTCGAGTTCCCCGAGGACGGCACCGACAACCTGATCGCGCGCGGCAACCGCATGCTCCTGGCGGCCATGCCTACGACGGGTTTCACGATCGGTCCGTTCGGGGTGCCCGCCATGCCGCGCGCATCGCTCAACGAGTCAGTCCCCGCAGGCGAGACGCAGCTCATCTACGCGCAGCGCACGTTTGTCAACTTCCTCAACCCCTACAGCTGGTCACCGCGCGTGCCCAACGCCGCGGTCGAGGGGCTGTTTGAGTTCTGGGGAGCGGACACGGACGCGGGCCGATTCGGCACCGAGGTCGGGCTGAACATCCTTGACGAGCAGCCCAGCGTGGAGATCGTGCTGGACCGCGTAGCCCCGCTGGTCGCGCCACTCACGGGCGTGTGCTACATGTGGTCGTCGTCCGCGACGCGCTGGGTGGAGATCCCGACCAGCATCCCCCAGAGCACGGCCACTCGCACGTTCTGTATCCCACGGCAGCTCCCGGCGGATTTCACCGCGTTCGATGAGCTGGCGGGCCCGCCGCCGCCGCTGCCGTCACGGCCATCGCCGCCGCCGCCGGCAACGGCGCCCCCGCCACCCCCGCCCACGCCGCCCCCGAAGCCGAGGGGCAAGAAGGGCAGTAGTGTGGGCCCGATCGTGGGCGGTGTCGTGGGTGGCCTGGTCCTCGTGGGCGCGGTGCTGGTGTTCCTGTACCTGCGCAACCGCAAGAAGCAGATGGGCCGCATGGAGCGCGAGGCGCAGGAGGGCGAAACGCTGCTCGCGACGGGGCTCAAGGACACCAACGGGAGCGGGATGCAGCCCATCCGTGCGCCCACCGCGGCGCCAGCACGAACGGGCGCGCAGCTGGAGCAGTCCGAGGTCGCATAGGGCGTGGATTATCCTGGCCCTATGCCGCATCGGCTGCTTGAGATGGCAGCCTAGGGGTGTGTTGTTGCGATGTTTCTCAATAAGCGGTGTCGCCAGGGTGTAGGAAGGCATAGGCATGCACCGCGTGTAAAATTCCTGCTTTCGTGTCTATATGATCACGCTTGACTTTGTGTCACAGTTTGGCTTGCTTGTCAGGTTGTACTAGGAAATGCTTCAAGCCTTAAGCGCTTCACTTGCAATCTATTCTGATGCTAATTGTATTAATGGAATGCTAATATCTTCTGGAAATTAGTAAGACGTGTACTTAATCAATCAATGGATTTACTAGGTGATTTACGGATACTAAATGTAATTGGTTACTGCTTTGGACAGTGAATTAATTAATTGGTGATCACATAGAGTGCGTCACGTGGGTACCATAACCCGTATTTTTTTTAAATTAGAACGCGATATATCGCGTTGTAAGCTTTTTTTAGAACGCGTATAGCACCTAAGGAACTTTTTTTTTTCATGGTCATGTATATACTTTCCTGAAAGCCCATACATCAAAGTTTTTTTTTAGCTACTCAGACCTACAACATGCTAATTCATTAGAGAGATACACTGGTTTGAATACAGGGGGGCTCCTCCCATCATGCACGACCTGGGCGGACATGCTTAAGCAACATACCACCTCCACCACCTCCGCCGTCGCACTGCCCAGCTCCAACGGCAGACGCTTGACCTCCGCGAGGAGGTCGAGCTCGCCAAGCGCAGCCTCAACGCCATACTCAAGAACTTCGACATGGCGGAATGTGAGAATTCCGATAAGCTTGCACGTGCGTTTGAGAGCAAAATCCTTGCACGCATGGGCCTTCTTGGTGCATGAGATTAAGCTGACCGCCCACCGCCTCCCCCGCGCGCGGGGTAAGGCAGGGGCGCCTCCGCTTCTTCTCATATCTTTGAGAGCCCCGTGGACAAGATTTCGTTTCTCAGACGCCGCAAGCGGCTCGAGAACACTCCCTTCACCGTGGACGACGACTTGACCCTGGTGCAGCAACAACGGCGACGGGAGCTATGGCCGACCTACCTCCATGCTCCTGCAGACCAAGGCGGGACAGCCGGTGTACTGGAAGGTGACGGCCATCTACGTCGGCCACAAGCCCTGGCACGCGACCACCCCGACCACCGCGGCCCCAGCGACTCCAGAAGCCCCAGCCTAGGGGAATGCAGCAGCAGTAGTGTAAACTAGTTAGACAGTGGCCTGGTACATGCCCGCCTGCTACAGGCACTATACCAGCTGAGCCCTAGCATTTTTAGTCATGTACATGTGTGCCTATGATGAGCCACCCTCCAGATGATGCCTAGCAGAGATTTAATTATGCAGTGCCCATGCAGGGAGTCACTCTCTGCTGAGATGCCATGCCCTAGCTCTTGTATAGCTATGCTGATCTTCCCCACCTACTATGACTCCCCTTAGCTGGGTGTTGCCCGAGACTCTGGGTGGTGCAGGTGCCCTAGTGCACCTAGAGCTAGTGTTGAATACATTCCCACCCTTGCAGGAAGTAGCTTAGAATGCATCATATAGGCCATATGCCCCTTCTCTGGGCTATGTGCTACAGATACTCCCCACGGAGTTATGTTCCTAATGAATGAATGAATTAATTATTAAGAAGTCGAAACACCATGGAAATACCAAGCACATGGTGCTGCATGCAGCAGACCCGAGTCTTGCCGTATTTATATTTATGCATGCCGGTTTCCAGGGTTTCCGCATGAAAGTTGGGTGAGAAACTGGCCGGAAAAATCTACGTTTCTTTTGCCCCAGTACCTCAACAAACTCGTAGAAACGTAATTATCAGTTGCCTTTGAACACATCATCATGGTCGTGCCACCCAGAGACACTGAAATTCGCGCAAAAACTGGCGAGATCTACCTGCCGCCATCGCCGTCGCCTTCACCTTCGTCCCGCGAAAATGCCTGATTTCAGTGGTACATATTTGTTTGCAGCTGTCACAAAAAAAATCCAAAAAATACCAGGATTTTTTCTTGAGTTCTACGGGATGTAAGGAGTCCGTCCACCGAGTTTCAGACCGAAAATCTCGTATCTCCTTTGTCTGCCACGTGTCAGATGACAACGCGATACATCGCGTTGTACTAGACCCTGTAACGCGATACATCGCGTTGTAAAAAAACACGTGGGTTAACCAAATTATAGGCAATGTGACCTTTGTACTTCGAATCACAAGATAAGAGGCGGGGTGGGTTGGATGATGCACAGTACATAGACAATGCAAGGTACTGGCCATAAATTGAAGGCTGGGGTCGGACGAGAAAGGCTGGCTCAAAAGGTTCCCCTTTACACCCTTCGCCCTTCGGTCAGGCTGGGCTCTTTCTGTGCTATGGTAGGGAAGCTCACGCTGGCATACGGCCTAGCATGCACCATGCAGTCATGACAAATAGTTGTCACTTTGCCAGGGATGTCTGCCAAGGGCTACTAATCACATAGCATGGGCCACTGGTCCATAAATCAAGTCATGTGCTGATATAGGAAAGTATCTGCGGAAGGACGCCGTTAATCTACTAGATTCTACAAAGAAAGAAAAGTGCAGGAAGCCATGTCCTTACTCATGTAACCACTCCCGTGTGACATGCACCCTCTGTTTTCATAGTGAGCAGCTTTGTGCCCATTGTGGCCGTGCAGATTTCTTCCAAGCTGGGGGAGAATTGGGGGGCAGCAGCCTAGAAATTTGCGGCATGAACGCCCTTGATGCTGCCCATATCGGCCTTGCCGATGCTGGACAGAGCACAGATTCCAAACCGTGCCACCCCCCCGCTGCCGCCACAGCTTTGCAAGGCGATGTGCCAGCAACCAGTGACGCAATACCTCAGGGCACCTCAGGGCTCATCCCGCGGGGGTGCCAGCTGGCGCCGCACCGAGAGCCTGCTGCCCTCGCTCAACATTGTCCAGCGCGCGCTGCGCCATCTCGCGGATGTCAGCATTGGGCCGCTGCTCGAGCATCTTGAGCACACGCACCGCGCCGTGCTGTCAAGTGGGAGGGGGAGGGTCATGAGGGCGCATAGCAAGAGAAGGTCAGTCGGTCGGTCGGTCGGTCGGTCGGTCGGTCGGTCGGTCGGTCGGTCGGTCGGTCGGTCGGTCGGTCGGTCGGTCGGTCGGTCGGTCGGTCGGTCGGTCGGTCGGTCGGTCGGTCGGTCGGTCGGTCGTCGGTCGGTCGGTCGGTCGGTCGGTCGGTCGGTCGGTCGGTCGGTCGGTCGGTCGGTCGGTGGGTGGGTGGGTGGGTGGGTGGGTGGGTGGGTGGGTGGGTGGGTGGGTGGGTGGGTGGGTGGGTGGGTGGGTGGGTGGGTGGGTGGGTGGGTGGGTGGGTGGGTGGGTGGGTGGGTGGGTGGGTGGGTGGGTGGGTGGGTGGGTGGGTGGGTGGGTGGGTGGGTGGGTGGGTGGGTCGGTCGGTCGGTCGGTCGGTCGGTCGGTCGGTCGGTCGGTCGGTCGGTCGGTCGGTGGGACGGTCGGTGGGTCGGTGGGTCGGTGGGTCGGTCAGTGGGTCGGTGTTTGTTTGTTTGTTTGTTTGTTTGTTTGTTTGTTTGTTTGTTTGTTTGTTTGTTTGTTTGTTTGTTTGTTTGTTTGTTTGTTTGTTTGTTTGTTTGTTTGTTTGTTTGTTTGTTTGTTTGTTTGTTTGTTTGTTTGTTTGTTTGTTTGTTTGTTTGTTTGTTTGTTTGTTTGTTTGTTTGTTTGTTTGTTTGTTTGTTTGTTTGTTTGTTTGTTTGTTTGTTTGTTTGTTTGTTTGTTTGTTTGTTTGTTTGGGTCGGTTGGTCGATCGGTTGGTTGGTTGATAGGATGATTAATTGGGTGCGTGTGTGGGTGAGTGGTGGGCAGGTGTCCAGGCAGGCAAGCAAACAGGAAGGAGCGATGCGCTGCCATCAGCTGGGTGCAGACATGTGGGCCTGTGTCAAGCAAGCAGGAACCAAAGTATAGGGCCCCGTCTCCCAAGTTGAAAGGGTCTAGGTTGAAAGCCATATCTCACTGCTCCATGCAAGCCTGGGAAAGGTACAGCGCATCAGCACGCATCATTGCCGGCAGATTTCATGTGTGTGTGTGTGTGTGTGTGTGTGTGTGTGTGTGTGTGCGTTTGTGTATTTGTGTGTGTGTATTGCCTGTGTGTGTGTGTGTGTGTGTGTGTGTTGTGTGTGTGTGTGTGTGTGTGTGTGTGTGTGTGTGTGTGTGTGTGTGTGTGTGCGTGTGTCTGTGTGCGTGTGTGTGTGAGTGAGCATACTCAGAGAGAGTGTGAGTGAGCATGCTCAGAGAGAAGGGTTCTGGAGATCTTAGCTTGTTAGGGAGCAGGTGTATGACGGGCGGGAAAGGAAGGGTGTCTGGAGGCACAGGGCCGGGTGCTGCCAACGCAGATGATATGAAATTGTCAGGCAGCGGTGTGCGCAAAGCCTATAATCCTGTGCGAGCTGAAGGACCCAGTATCTATGTCAACCGACGCGACAAGGGCAGCATGAGCGCATTCCAGCTACAAAGTCAGTTTACCACACACAAGTGAGACACGCACACACCCTGGTATCACAATGCGCATGGGAACCTTGAGAGCGTCTAAATTCGTAGTCTGCAGGAGAGCAGCCGTACACACTCGGACGCTTGAGCCCCTTACCTGGATGAGATGTGTTGTGTTGAGCCCCTTACCTGGATGAGATGTGGTGTGTTGGACTCGAGGACGGACAGGTTGACGATTGCCCGCAGTACCTGGTGTCATGGATCAGGTGTGGCCACACAAAATTGGCGCAAAAGGTGAATGTGGGGCAACTTAGGGGCGGTGCAGTGGATGCTCCGACCTGCATGTGCAGCGGAGGGGCAACGGTCAGCCAAAGATATAAAGGAACGATGGAAAGAATGCGTTGTGCCACTGAGCCCCTACATACACCTTAGCTAGACAGGTGGCCACCGGCCAGCATTTGGCTCTCAGGGCGGATACAACGATGGATGGGCCGTGGGGGCAGGAACAACGTAGGCAGAACGTGCCCCAAGAAAGAGGCCCTGTGCTCCCACACACCTCAAGTCACCCTACCGTACTTGTCCGCCCGCTGATCTCATCTTCCAGCCATGTTCCTTCCCTTGCCTGCGCCTGCTTCATGTCCATCACAGCGTTCACCACCGAATAGATGTTGCATAGTACGTGTCCCTTTCCCCTTCACCTGCGCCGCCTTCTGCCCCTTCTCACCTGCGCCTGCTTCATGCCCCATGAGTGCTTCACCACCCAAGTATTGTGTGATTTATACATGTCCCTTTCCTCACCTGCGCCTGCACCGCCTCATGCTCCGACTTGGCCAGCCACGGGATAAGCGGGGGGATGACCCCTTCCTCCACCATCGGGCGCGCGTTCGCAGGGAGCCTGCGCGGATGTGGTCATAAACAACAGACACAATATCATGCCCCACACAAGACAGGGCATGCCAGGAGGCGACAAGTCGCCAGGTGGTTCCCGGTGGCCAGCAGTCCACGTTGGTGTTCTAGGATCCGCTTCACATCCTGGTGATAGTGAGCCACATACAACACCGCGGTCCATAGGATGCCGGTAGCGCTCATGATTACGATCGAGATGCGTTACTGTACCATACAGTCACTGCACAGTCACTATACAGTCACTGTACAGTCACTATACAGTCACTGTACAGTCACTATACAGTCACTGTACAGTCACTATACAGTCACTGTACAGTCACTATACAGTCACTGTACAGTCACTATACAGTCACTATACAGTTGTACATGCTCCCGAGTTCTCCTTGCGTGCTACCCAGACGGGCATGCGGTGCAGGAGCACTGTTACCGTGGCTAACCATGTGAAAAGGTTTCCAAACCTGTGCACCGTACACAGAACCACACACGCCCGGACCCACATCAGCCCGTGTTACTCTCCCCGCTGAAGCGCGCATACGTCCCTGTCCAGCCCCTGTACCTGTACACCACACGCCGCCGCTCCATGTAATACTCCACGTATCCATATACAGCATGGCCACACACGTCTTGTTTGTGAGTTATGACAACTCCCCGTGTCCAGTCGAACACTGCACCGCATTTGTTCATAGATAGATGTTGCCAAGGGCACGTTTGACGTAGGCCAGCCATGGCAGGTGACCGTGGGAGTGTCCCAGGGAACCTCGCTGGGGCCTTATCAAGAAGTGCGAACAACAATAGCATTCGCAAGGTCTGTGTCTAAATGCATTTTTGTGTGACAAGCTCTGCGAAGATGCACACCAATGGGAAGCACGGCATGGGGAGGTTGGGAGCACGTCCGCGGTTTCCATAGAGCCAGAACTAGGGATACGCGTCCGCGGTTTCCATAGAGCCAGAACTAGGGATACGCGTCTGTGGTTTCCATAGAGCCAGAACTAGGGATACACGTCCGCGGTTTCCATAGAGCCAGAACTAGGGATACGCGTCCGCGGTTTCCATAGAGCCAGAACTAGGGATGCGCGTCCGCGGTTTCCATAGAGCCAGAACTAGGGATACGCGTCCGCGGTTTCCATAGAGCCAGAACTAGGGATACGCGTCCGCGGTTTCCATAGAGCCAGAACTAGGGATACGCGTCCGCGGTTTCCATAGAGCCAGAACTAGGGATACACGTCCGCGGTTTCCATAGAGCCAGAACTAGGGATACTCTCGACCCCTCCATCGTCCTCACCCTGACAGGTTGGCCAGCGCGGTCGCTGCCAGGCGCACCACCTCCACGTTGCTGGAGGCCAGGGCCAGGATGAGGGCCTTGGTGCCCCCCGCGCTGACTATCACCCGTTTGTTGCTTTCTGCCGGTTGGGCCGCAGGGGTGGGGTCGGCCATAAAAGCCAGCCATATGACCAGGCAAGATGCGCAGGGAAGGAGCATTAAGTCACTGTAGCATATAAAGTAGCTCCCCTACCTATGAGCATCCAGATGATGGGAAACATGAATACCAACTCCTGGTGCTATCCTTGGGTGCCATGCGTAGCCCTTATCAGTGACGGGCCGATCAGGCCCTTTCCCTATGGGGAGACCGGCGCCATGCCCCGCACATAGAGAGGGCGGGCAATTTTTCGCTTACCGATGGATCGGCGCTCATCACACTGACACATGAACCGGCAGATGTCGTTGGCACGCAGGGATGATGGACCAGATCTAGGGAATCCTACCCCTCTGATGAGGGTTGTCCCCTGCGCAGCCTGGGTATGTATTATTGCCCGCACACGTACACATAATCACCATCTATCATCCTCATCCCTCAAGCGTGCTCTTATTGTGGATGCATCCTGGCCTGCTCGCATACGAATAGGCACCATCTATCCTCATCCCTCAAGCATGCTCTTATTGTGGATGCATCCTGGCCTGCTCGCATACGAATAGGCACACTCTATCCTCATCCCTCAAGCTGAATGCATCCTCGCCGCTCACCGGTGAGGGACAAGTTTGTGAGCGCGCGCGTGGTCTGTCGCTCAGTCTCCTCGTTGCTAACGTGCAGCGCCAGCTGGAGCAGCGGCTGCAGGATGTCCGGCTCCGCCTGCAGGTACGTGGGCACGCATGCACGTGCGCCCGTAGGCCACCAGGTAAAATCAGGGCGTAAGGACGACTAGCGGACGCGTGCACATTTGACTTGTGAGGGTACATAGTCAGGCTTGATGGGATCCGTAGTGCGGTGATCCTTGCCTTGGTGACTCTGCGCAGGTTGTCTCGTCAAGATGACTGAAGAAACAAATCACATGACAAGCAACTTGGTGCGAGGGACGAGGCGATGGCAGCGAGCAAGAAGGACGGCAGTCACGGCACGCATCATGCACGCAGCATGGTTGCGACCATGAGCCGCTTTCCCTGCATCCCCACACGGATCACACACGGCTTGAGGATAGGTAATTTTAAGGACACATATTTTTAGGAATATTATAGTGAGTGTGCACCTGTACAACGCCTCACGTTGATATACGAACGTTCATCGTATCGGACCAATGTGCTTGTCTCGTTGACAGGGTCACACGTGCGTAAACACGAGTATCCGTGTAATAATAAAATATGATCACCCGCCTAACACGTGAAGCCAAATCATACGAGAGTACGATCACATCCCACAGGCACCGCTGTTCTGCATGCAAAACAACCAGATGCATAACCCTCATTCATTTCCATATAATGCGCCGCACATGCTTAGTTGCTGGCGCACTCCCACCTCGGTACAGCGGCTGTCAAAGCATCCAACAGGGAGGTGACGGCGGGGAGAAAGAAGGCATGCATGACGCATACCTCGGACATGATTTGGCGGTGGTCATGGATGTGCCCCATGCCCCGCACACGACGCTCACCATACGCTCTCGGTTGTTGGGGTTGCGAGCGAGGTTGGCCAACGCGGCCACGGCCTCACAGACGACGGTGGGGTCTGGGGACTTGGACAGCTGGATCAAGGGGGAGAGGCCGCCCTCCACCACCTGGAGAAGAAAACACGTGACCGTGGGTACACGTACGAGAATCCATGAGCGTGCGGATTTAAAACAAGCTATGCGCACGGGAGCCCAAGAGAAATCATGGGCATAAGAACACATAAGAAGCCATGGGCACAAGAACCCATAAGAAACTATGGGCATAAGAACCCATAAGAAACCATGGGCATGGACTATATATGAGCAGGCAGGTCAGGTATGGCGATCCTGGGTCGTTCATGTTGTGGCATCAACGTTGCTATACACCCTCACTCACAATCTCCACCTCCATCGTCGGGTTGCGGTACACCAGGTTTGCAATCGCGCCCGCTGCGTGTCGTTGCACCTGGGTCCGGGCACGGAGAGACGCCAGCAACCCCGAGCACGCACAGATGAGGTCAGCGGGTTGTACATGCCATCGGACAAGAACCCAACGTACGAAGATGGGTCACGGAGTGCACCCGGTTATGCGCAAGATGAGGGGCAAAGGCAGTTACATCTTTGCCCCAATGCGTCCACATACGAAGGTATTATAGATCATATGCTCCTTGAACCAGCAGGTTACACGAGCATGCTTCCATTATTTACCGTAGTAAGAAGAGAAATGTTAGCGTATTGAACCAAATGCTTTGCGCGCCCTACCTTCAGCAAGCCTGGGAAGACATGGATCGCTACTTTGCAGCCAGCACTCACCATTGTGGCAATAACTATTTGAACTCATGTGGGGCGCAATTCAACAATCGTCCGTGCAGGGTCGTTGAGTTTCACACGCTCCGGTGATGACACCACTTTGAAACTGCAACCAGTTTTTAAACCACTACTCTCCAGTCGTGGGCATTGGCCGCCCCTTATGGATTGCCACCGCTTCTCCTGTGGGGTTGCGGCTGACTCACTATGCAGGCGCAATCCATGGTAACACAGCTTAGACACCAGAACTCCCTAGCGGGTCGCCTCCCCTGCGGCGGCTTTTCCCCTCCGTTCCTTTGCGAAGGAATGTTATAAAGCCGGTGTGTTTGACTTATTGCCCCACTGACGCATCCCCCGAATTTCCCATTCCCCCTCCCCACGTCTGCATGGCTCACTTGAGCCGCCGTCCCTTGTCACCACAACCAGCACCCTCCGCTTCTCACCATGGCCACCATCCCTTTGTCATCCTCAGCCAAGTCCACATGGCCAGCCTCAACAAAATTCCATGTGTTAACCATCTAGGCTTCGCGATAGCGACCCCTCCCCAGCCACATCTTCCTCATGACCACTGGTTCCCCCCCCCCCTCACCTGCTCGTCGGGCGAGCATGCCAGTGCGATGATGGTGCCGATGCCGATCTCACGCGCCACGCATAGCTGGCGGGACAAGGGCAGAAACAAGGGCAGGGGCGAGGGCAGGAGCAACAATGGCACCTATGAAGCCGTGTGGGCAGGATGGTGAGCTGGAGACTAGCCTCATGATGACACTCATACAGGGATGGTGGGCCAAGAGACACGCAAGAGGCAAGCAAGAAGAAAGTAAGTGGCAAGCAAGAGGCCTTCAGGCACAAGCCTTGTAGGGAACCTGCAGAAAACATTTATCTAGGGGGAAGCATTGATGAGGCGATCTCATTTGTTGCGACGCCTCGCGATGGTGACTGCTGCCAGCAAGCCCAGGCCTTAGCGGTAAGGGGCCTAAACACATGCTCAAGCCATCTAAAACCTCCCTCCTTCCCTCCCTCCCTCCCTCCCTCCCTCCCTCCCACCCCCCCGCCCTCCCTCCCTCCCTCCCTCCCTCCCTCCCTCCCACCCCCCCCCCCTCCCTCCCTCCCGCCCTCCCTCCCTCCCTCCCTCCCTCCCTCCCTCCCTCCCTCCCTCCTCCCTCCCTCCCTCCCTCCCTCCTCCCTCCCTCCCTCCCTCCCTCCCTCCCTCCTCCCTCCCTCCTCCCCCCCCCCCCGCCCTCCCTCCCTCCCTCCCTCCCTCCCTCCCTCACCCCCCCCGCCCTCCCTCCCTCCCGCCTCCCTCCCTCCCTCCCTCCCTCCCTCCCTCCCTCCCTCCCTCCCTCCCTCCCTCCCTCCCTCCCTCCCTCCCTCCCTCCCTCCCTCCCTCCCTCCCTCCCTCCCTCCCTCCCTCCCTCCCTCCCTCCCTCCCTCCCTCCTCCCTCCCTCCCTCCCTCCCTCCCTCCCAAGTAACCTGGTGTCAAGGTACAACGCAACCGCCCACACACACAAAGCACACATTTTCAGTATTGAAATAGTAGTATATAAAAGAGTCGCCCGTCCTCCATCCTCCGCATGCATGTGTAGCCCCTTGCAACACACAAGGTGGTCACAGCCATCCTCTCACGCAAACCCTCGTCATCCTGAAAAGTGCTGACAACCGCCTTCACCCGCTCATCTCCCCTCCAAAACATGCACGGCAGCTGACTGGCGCCCCCCCACCTGCTTCTCTCTTCTTGCAAACATGGACTGTGCGTATCTTACATCCCCTTCCCCCCTCACCTGCACACATCTCCCCTCCTCGTCCCTCCCTGTCACCAGGATCTCTCTCCTGTCGAACCATACAGCGCGCATCCACCCACGCGCTCACCTGGTTCTCTTCGGCCAGCGCCAGGTTGGCCAATGCTGCCGCCGCGCCGCGCTGCACGTCTACATAATTGCTCTGCAGCAGCAACGACAGGGGGGGAAGCGCGCCCTTCTTCACTAGGAGGACCTGGCGGGGGGGTTGCGCGGGTGGAGAAAGGGGGGGTGGGGGGGCGCACAGGCATTTCCATCGGACATCGTGCAGATGTGCAGACACCGGTCGTTGCGTATAACTACAAGAAGGCAAGTAGGCCCCATACGTAGCTCCCATCATCTCCCATATCCCCAACGAGGACAGGGCCATAAAGGAGTAGCTGTGCACCGCGACTCTCCCAATGGAGGCCTGGGACTGGCTAACTCCCTTATGACTAGTCGGACGGGGATGGCAAGTGGGAAGGGTCATGTAAAAAGGAGACGTGGGGATGAAGGTATGTGGTGCGGCGACGTGCGCTCTTGCCCACACGTGCCACGGCATACTTGTTCAACACTTGCCTCGCAAAAACTTGCACACTTATTCTCAGCACTATCATCCCCGTTCTCACCTGGTCCCCATCATTCTCTGCCAACCGCGCGATGGCCTGCGCTCCTCGGCACTGTGGCAACCAGCGGTAGCATCAGAGAGCATTAGATAGCATGCGTTAGACACAGCATCAGACAGCATCAGAAAGCACTAGAAAACACTAGAAAACACTAGAAAACGTTAGAAATCATTAGAAATTTCAAAGGCCGCGGAGAGCGCCAAAGGGTGTTGACAGCGCGTGGTGTGCAACAGTATTGCCAGCATTCATAATGACACACTTGGATCCACTTGGGCAGCTGATTGGCGAATGCCCTATCATGTTGCCATATTCAAGGGAGAAACTCCTTACCCTGTTATTTTCAGCAGACCAGGCGCTCATGGTGCTCATACTGCATGAGCATGCCCTATTCATTGCGTTACCTGAGCCAGCAACAGAAGAGCAAGGCGTGCAACTTGTGCACCCCTTGGCCACAATGTGCTGGCGGCCGTGACACGTTACCTGTAATTCGGGGTTCTTGTTCTTTGTCCACTGGATATACTTCTTGGCATCTGCACGGCCGCGGGTCCAGCATGGCAAATGCCAGAATACAAGAATCAGAAACGTTTTCTATCCAACTGCTAACGGGCCGCAGGGAGGTTCCAGAAACAGGTAAGGCTGGGGCGGTTTTCCAGGTTGCTCCACGCTGACAAAGTAAACCAGGGGTAGCATCTTGTATAATAATATCATCGGAGACTTCCCACAGCAGCTGCACATGGCAGCAATCGAATGTCATCTGACCCCGAGATGACATCGCAAAAGGCTTATACTAGAATGAATGGCATGAAAAATCGATTCAGCGACATAACAGCGCTATTGAATTTTCACGCCCGCATCGTATGGCATAAACTTGCCGAAAACATGCTCCAACAACCACTCGCGCCCTTCCTTCAATGCAGCAAGACCGGAGAGAAAGTTAAGATGAAAATCACGAGGCACTGGGAATGACAGGCCAGACGCAGGCGGGTTTCTGACATCGCTAAAGGGACGGTTATGGCAAAAGTCTCGGCAAGCGCAAAGTCATGTAAGTGAACTCATGGTTCGCTTGCTAATCAGCCAATTGGATGGCCGCATTGCCCGGCCAACACCGTTCAGCCACATTTTCCACTAACAATGGACTAATCGCATTCGTCGACAACGTTTTACTGGAGATATTAAAAAATGATGCACTCACTTAACAGTAAGGACAATGCAGCGCACGCACTGGTGCGCTAGCACAGCCCGCCCGGACCACGCCAGCGGACCGGCCATGTGCACACGTACCTCTAATGTTGACTTCTGAGTTGAGGACGCCATTGGGCAATCCCGATAGACAGCCACCCATGCAACAAGCTAGGCAGGCGCAAAGCCACGCCTTTCAATCTTTCCGATGCGCGACTTCATTTACTAGTGCAGCTTGGTCGACAGGCCAAAAAGTTGACTTCAGCAGAGAAAAAAGCCAAGTCGAATGGTTGCAATTCCCGTCACGCCAAACTCTCCTCATTTTCTCTTCGTCATGTGCGTGTTTTCGGACAATTCGAGGTGAGGAAAACTTCGCTCATAGGCAGCAATTGCCATTGGATTGTTCCAGCGTCCTGGATGAATTGCCATATTTATACCAGGGGCTGGAAACGTGCGCGGTGGATTTCGCGCGGTGAACGTATCAGAATTTTCTATATACGGAGGCGCGTATAATCACTTGTTCTGTTGTAAACTGCTTCGAAGGTTAACATTACACAATTTAACTACCTAGCTAGTTCTGCATTTTTTAAAAAAATACAACTTCAATTTTAAATGCACATAGTTAGATACTTAGAAATGTCGACTCTGACCGTACAAAAAGTAGGTACGCGCCCGTTATGGACGTTGCGGTGCTGGCACGACGCACGTGGCATCTATACACGTGTCATAAATCCGAGCCGGCCGGACATGCGCGCTCAGCGCTGCCGTCTGCCTTGTGTTTCGGTCTTGAGTCTCAAGTCTCGACGTACGACACACGTGCCACGCTGACGCTAGCCCGTAGCTAGTGACCTGGAGCGGTAATATAAGCGGTGGCAAGCATCTCTCACTGTTCAACAGCTACATTCTACCGTGCATTTCGCCGCAGGACGCAGGTCGCCAAAGTCATAAACGACCTTGGGAGTCTCTGCTCAATGGCTATATGCAAAGCTACTGCCAGGTTACCGACCTTATGTAGTTGACGCGCCCTAGGGAGTAACAGTTATGTATTTAAGCTTGCTGAATTTTAAATGGCAGACGGAATGAACTTTCTTGTTTAAAATCCAGGCATGGCGGCATAACTAAATCACCACTTAAGACATTCCGTTTTCTTGCCGATACGGTTTCCCAGGCACCTGTTACGTATGCGCTACGATGTAGGTGGTGCTGCAACTACTCGCTGACATGGCATGCACAGATCGCCGGTTCCACGGGCGCAAACATTTTGTCGTTAGATCGCTTCCTTTATGATGGGATGATGAGAGTGCAGCAAGTAGCCGGCCATCATAGGCGTGCTCACAGCTGTTCGGCTCTTGGCGAGCTAGCAGCACGGGCGGCAGACAATGTGCCACTGGATCAGGATGCCCCGCGTCGCAAGCGCCCGTTGCTGATATTCCTGATTGGTCTGCCCATCCTCGTCGTGGGGGCGATGCTAGTAGCCCTCCACCATGCCGCATCCTCTTCGAACACCATTAAACTGGCAATCGAAGAGCAGCCACGCAGCCTACCCGCCTCCCGCATGCGCCTCAAGGGCGGCGTTAACATCCCTTTGCCGAAAGGCTCGTACGTCCACCTCCCCGATAACCGCATTTCCCTCCCTCCAGGGTTCGTTCTGCAGCCCGACGGCTCCTTCCTATTCCAGCCGGCACTGCAATCCAGCCCAGGAGACTATGGATCTCAGCCTGGCATGGTTGTTTCTGTGGATGCAGGAATAAGCGCGCATGGATTGGCGGCAGCTGGCAGCAGCGCTCTCGGTATGCACAGGAACCAAATTAGCCAGGGCAACGCTGGTCTCTACGTGCAGCCGTCGAGGAAGCAGGCAGGGATTGAGATTCAGGACGGCCAAAGCGTTGGTGCGGGGGCTGATAATACCTACCAGCAAACATCACCAGGGAATATCCTTCCAACACTGGGACAGGCCACCAGTGGTAGCAGAAATAACGGGGCAGGACGCTTGGCACTGGTTGGGGCTGGGTCGACCAATGGGGCCGTTGCTGGAGATGCTAGCACAAGTCACGATGTGCTTGCGGGCACCAATGCGTTGACAGCGGACGATGACCAGGCAGGGAGCGCGGACAGTTACGACAACGTCGATGATGTCGTGGAGGACAGCGACGCCGACGGCAGCGAGCAGGGGACTGCCGACCACGCCGTATCGGGCCACGGCCACGGCCTCGACCCCCATCATCACCACGCGGCTGTGCACAGCTTTGTGCTGCCGCCCGGTTGCGTGGGTTCCCAGGAGGACGGCTTCCCCGTGTTCCGCTGCGCGCAGAGCATGACGGTGACGGTAGACAGGATCGGCATATCCGCGCGCAAGCAGAAGAAACTCGAGAAGCGGCGCAAGATGGAGCTCATGGAGCGGTGCGTCGCGGCGATGCCAGCTGGCAGCGGTGGTGGCGCGAGGCAGGCTGCGGGGTCGGCGGCAGCGGGGGCGCCAGACAAAGGGAGCGGAGGTGTGGCAGGGGGAGAGGATGGGGGCGATGAGTATGACGGTTTCCCCTCGGCCGCGCACTTCCCCGTCATGTACAGCAGCTTCCCGATGAGGTTCAGGTGCGGATGGCAGCAGGGGAGTGGGTGGATGGTCCTGGCAGTGGCGGATAGGGCTAGGGTTGACATTAGCGGGATGAGGTAGGGCTGGGAGCAGCTGTGGTTGGCGGTAGTGGCCAGAGCTGTGGTTGGCACTAGTGGACAGAGCTAGGGATGACGACGTCCTTTCTGGGTGCGTGGGTGCTGGTGTGCGCCTACCGCACTGTGGGTGTTCATCTACCTTTATGGTGACCAATAGGAGGTCGGGTAGCCAGATGTATCTGAGTGGGGCACTCTGTTAGCACGTGGCAGCGCATCCAGTGTGTTATCACGAATCTATACTCGGAACACTGCTTTTAGTCAGGTTGTAACCAGATGTTAGCGCTGTGAGGTCGTGACCAGGTGTTAGCGCTGTGAGGTCGTGACCAGGTGCCAGCGCTGAAACCAAAAAGTTCTTTCGTACTGGACGTTGTGAAGTGCGCGCTATCGTGCTGCTGGCCAATGGTGGCTCCCCACGGCAGCCACTCCAATGGTGTAGAAGCGGGGCAGACGCCATGGAGCCATGGGCAGGGAGGAAGGGAGGAACGCTACTTAGCCTAGGCAGACCGGGAGCCTTGAAGAGCCCACGTGCCTGCCTGCAAGGTGCCTGCCTGCGTGGCTGCGTGGCTGCGTGGCTGCGTGCCTGTGTGCCTGTGTGCCTGCGTGGCTGCGTGCCTGCGTGCCTGCATGCCCGGGTGCCTGCGCGCCTGCGCGCCTGCGCGCCTGCGGGCCTGCGGGCCTGCATGGTGCCTGCTTGCCTGCTTGCCTGCTTGCCTGCGTGCCTGCGTGCCTGCGGGCCTGCGGGCCTGCGGGCCTGCATGGTGCCTGCCTGCTTGTGGATGTGCCCGTGTAGAGGTCGGTGGTGTGAAGGTTGGGGGACCCGCCTCGTATGAGCCACCATCTGCCCATTTGTAATCCTCCACCCCTAGTCGCCAGATCCCCCATTTTATTCCTCGTGCTGACTTTGTTGTTGTTGGTCTGTTAGCCCACCATCAACCAAAACACCGCCACCGCCACCGCCACCGCCACTGCCACCGCCACCGCCCCCCCCCCCCCCCCCCCCCCGCCCCACCCCCCGCCCCCCCCCCCCCGCCCCCCCCCCCCCACCGCCACCCCCCCCACCCACCCCATCCCCCACCCCCCCACCCCCACCCCCCGCCCACCCCCACCCCCCCCCACCGCCACCCCACCCCCCACCCCCACCCACCCCCACCCACCCACCCCACCCCCCACCCCCACCCCCACCCCACCATCCCCCATCCCCCACCCACCACCACCCCCACCCCCACCCACCACCCACCACCCACCACCACCACCATCCACCACCCACCACCCACCACCCACCACCACCCATCCACCACCCACCACCCACCACCCACCACCCACCACCCACCACCCACCACCCACCACCCACCACCCACCACCACACCACCCACCACCCACCACCCACCACCCACCACCCACCACCCACCACCCACCACCCACCACCCACCATTCATCACCCACCACCCACCACCCACCACCCACCACCCACCACCCACCACCCACCACCCACCACCCACCACCCACCACCCACCACCACCACCCACCACCCACCACCCACCACCCACCACCACACCACCCACCACCCACCACCCACCACCCACCACCCACCACCCACCACCCACCACCCACCACCCACCACCCACCACCCACCATTCATCACCCACCACCCACCACCCACCACCCACCACCCACCACCCACCACCCACCACCCCCACCACCCACCACCCACCACCCACCACCCACCACCCACCACCCACCACCCACCACCCACCACCCACCACCCACCACCCACCACCCACCCACCCACCCACCACCCCCACCACCCCACCCACCACCCACCACCCACCACCCACCACCCACCGCCCACCACCCACCACCACCACCACCCACCCCCACCCACCACGCACCACCCACCACCCACCACCCACCACCCACCACCCACCACCCACCGCCCACCACCCACCACCCACCACCCACCACCCACCACCACCCACCCACCACGCACCACCCACCACCCACCCACCCACCACCCCACCACCCACCACCCACCACCCACCACCCACCACCCACCACCACCACCCACCACCCACCACCCACCACCCACCACCCACCACCCACCACCCACCACCCACCACCCACCACCACCACCCACCACCCACCACCCACCACCCACCCACCCACCCACCACCCACCACCCACCACCCACCACCCACCACCCACCACCCACCACCCACCACCACCACCCCCACCACCCACCACCCACCCACCCACCCACCCACCCACCCACCCACCCACCACCCACCCACCCACCCACCCACCCACCCACCCACCCACCCACCCACCCACCACCCACCCACCCACCCACCACCCACCACCCACCACCCACCACCCACCCACCCACCACCACCCACCACCCACCCACCCACCACCCCACCACCACTGTTACTCATCGTCATCCCATCCTTTTCCACCCCGTCAACTGTCCTCACCACATTCCTCACCACATTCCACATGGCCAGCCTTGACCATACCTGCGCCTGTGCCAACGCTTGCTTGCCTCTATCCCCCCCGCCACCCCCTTCCTCCCCCCCCCACGACCAGGTGGGATGACCTCTTCCTCCACCGCGGGCTCGACAAGGACCCTGTTCCTGACCTGTGGGGCGTGCTCCCCGCAAGCAGCGGCGAGAGCATGCACCCCTACAACTGGTCCTCGTGCGCGGTGGTGGGCAACAGCGGCGCGCTGCTGGGCGCCCGCTACGGTGCCGACATCGATGGCCACTCGGCCGTGTTCCGCGTCAACCAGGCGCCCACAAAGGGGCGGTACGCGTCGCACGTGGGCAGCAAGACGACGGCGCGGCTGCTCAACCACATGTGGACGCGCAGGTGAGGGGTTGGCTACCATCCTGTGTGACAGAGCATCCGCGTCCAGTGCGTCTACCCATCTGCCTTGAGCCGACAGACCACATTGTGGCCCGCGTCGCATGTTTTGTCGTTTCCTCGTGAAGTTCTCCTGGTCATGTGCTATGGCTCTCCTTTGCTGATGTCGGAGCCGCCCCTGGCCCCACTTTCCGATGGTTCATCACACACATACACATCTACTGTAATGGGCACAGGTACGGGAGCCACTTTGCGGCGCTGCTGCCACCAGCGCCACCCCCCCAGCGTGACGGCAGCCAGTCGCCAACCAACCCGCCGATGCGGCCCCGATCCAGATCCCGCTGGGTTGCGGAAGGGGGTCTTCCCCTGGAGGTGGACCAGGGCGTGACGTTGGTGGCATCGCGGTGCGGGCACGACACGGTGGGTGACGTTCGCCGGCTCGCACGCAGCATGCAGGAGCTGGTGGTCGAGTTGCCAGGGTCATCGTCATCAGAGCTTACCTTGTCCTCGACCAGCCTGCCGGATGCCGATGGCGGTGACGATCCGCAGCAGGCTCCCAGCCGCGGGTCTTCTGCTGCAGAAATCGAAACAGAAACGGAGCCGCCCACTTTTCAATCGGGTACCCGTGACTCGTTTGGGCGCTCCTTGCTGGGGGGCGTCACCCGGGCGGATCTCTGGCACGAGAGGATGACAGGGCGCCCCCAAGAACATGTGTCGCTAACAGGGGTCGAGGGTTCCAGTGCAGGAGAGGCATCGGCGTTTGGGCAGTCTCAGCAGGCAGGCCAGGCCCGGTCGTCAGCCCCCGCCCGCCCCCACGTCCGCGTCCTCAACCATGCGGTTGTGGCGATGACGCGGAGCCTCTTGGAGGAGTTCCGCGAGTGCCGCCGGCGGCGGCGCGGCGACGAGACGGACCGCTTTGTGGGGGGTGGCATACCCACGTCGGGCCTGGTCGCGGTGTACGCGATGATCAACACATGCGAGCGGGTGAGCGTGTACGGGTTCGGGTCGGGGGCCAGGCCGGCCCGGAATCAGCCCGCCGTGGGGCCAGATGGCAGCAGCAACGTCACGGACGGTGGTGTGGGACGGAATGGTGGAGGTAGTGGCGGGGATGACGGCGGGGGTGGAGCTGCTGGTGTTAATGGAAGCGGCGGCGCTGGGGGCAGCCTCATCGGTCCTCCGTACCCGTATCATTATTACGCGGGGCTGAGCAGCCGTGCCACCGGCAAGGTGAGTGTACGATGGCGACCATGCGGCACTTGGTGTGCTCATCACGCTAGACCGTGCACATGTCGTGCCATGCTCATCAGTCCCGCCCTATTGTCATGCTCATCACTTAGCTCCAAAAATGCCATGCTCATAACCACACACATTCCTTGCCATAGCAGATAGCAGCAGGTAGATGCAACCTTGCCATTGCAGACAGCTTCAGGTAGTTATCTACTATCCATTGGGAATAGCTGCACCCTTGTCATATCAAATATGCGTCACCTGCCTTGCTGTCTGTTGCCGCCACCTGTCATCTTGGTTGTGTTTCAGCCCTTTCAAGAACCGGCATGGGAAATTGTGAGATGTGCCAGCAGCTATCCGTGTGCTGGGCCGAGGTTCGCCCCTGTCATCTGCCATTCTGGATGCCATGGATACATGCGACATTGCAAGCTGTCCGGGTGCCTTTGAGGGCATGGGTCCCCAAATGTTTCCTTCCGGATTGCCCACAGCACGTCGCAAGCATGTGCGTGATAGCCAAGTGCCATCCCCAGGGACTTTGGCTGGGGTTTTGAGCTGCATTGATCCCCACACGGCCACACGATCCCAAGAATTCTATCACTTAGCCACACGACTGCGTCATGTGCTTGTGGCATACCGGAATGCTCTGTTGCTTGTCTTCTAACAGTTGCTGCTGCCACCGTGCTTTCCCATTCCAAGTGATACCATCTGATCTCCATCGAACCTTGCATCGCCTCACATTCATCCCCTGGATGGCATCGTGTGTGTGCAGGTAAGTGTCCACTCGTTTGAGGCCGAGGCCGCGCTGCTACGCTTCCTGGCCAACTCGGGGCTGATCACGTTGTGTGACCCGGATGGGTGCGTCCGAGGGAGCGCCCCCACAGCGCACCTGCGCGCCGACGTCAAGATTTCGGTGGGGGATAATGCTGCCAGCGGCGCCCTGCACCTGGAGCTGGAGCATGTGGGCTCAGGGCACGCACGTGATGAGCATGACAGCGATGTGGACGGTGATGTCATCGCATCCAGCGAATGAGGTGCTGGCTTGAGGTTATCGCTACTTTTCTTAATTTAAGAGAGTGGACAAGTTGCGCAGGTGCAGATGTACTTGGCATCTTCCCTGTTTTATATTATGTATATGCTATCAGGCATTCTTGCCTATCAACCAAAGTTTGTCGAGGTTGCCCATACGGGCTATGGCTTGAACTGCAGATAATTTATTCTATGTGTGCATCCGTGCCTGAAAGTAGCAGTGCTTTGAACAAGATGGAAGAGCCCGCCTTTGCTGATACGTTCCTTACAGACAAACAAAATGGCAAATAGCAGTAGGCGTGTTTGATTCTCCCACGTCTACTGTTTATCACTCCACCTGGCACATTACTTTATATTTGCAATGAATCTGGCCTTTGGCAAGTTACTCTAGATAAAATTGATCAGTAGGATTGTGTGTAACTAGATAGAATAGACTGGCCTGTAGGATTGTGTGCGCCCATCCATCCGTCCGTCCGTCCGTCCGTCCGTCCGTCCGCCCGCCCGTCCGTCCGTCCGTCCGTCCGTCCGTCCGTCCGTCCGTCCGTCCGTCCGTCCGTCCGTCCGTCCGTCCGTCCGTCCGTCCGTCCGTCCGTCCGTCCGTCCGTCCGTCCGTCCGTCCGTCCGTCCGTCCGTCCGTCCGTCCGTCCGTCCGTCCGTCCGTCCGTCCGTCCGTCCGTCCGTCCGTCCGTCCGTCCGTCCGTCCGTCCGTCCGTCCGTCCGCCGCCCGCCCGCCCGCCCGCCGCGCCCGCCCGCCCGCCCGCCCGCCCGCCGCCCGCCCGCCCGCCCGCCCGCCTGCCCGTCCGCCCGCCCGCCCGCCCGCCCGCCCGCCCGCTTGCCCGCCCGCTTGCCCGCCCGCCCGCCCGCCCGCCCGCCCGCTGCCGCCGCCGCGCCGCCCGCCCGCCCGCCCGCCCGCCCGCCCGCCCGCCCGCCCGCCGCCCGCCCGCCGCCCGCCGCCCGCCCGCCCGCCCGCCCGCCGCCCGCCCGCCCGCCGCGCGCCGCCCGCCCGCCCGCCCGCCGCCCGCCCGCCGCCCGCCGCCCGCCGCCCGCCCGCCCGCCCGCCTGCCCGCCGCCCGCCCGCCCGCCCGCCCGCCCGCCCGCCCACCCGTCCGCCCGCCCGTCCATCCATCCATCCATGGGGGTCAATGCTCCGTGACTCCCCAACGGGAGCACGAGTTTAATTAATTAATTCATTGGCAAGTTATACATGAAGTGCCCTCAGCCTCACACATCATTAATTAGTCACACAGTCCCATGCACGGGGGAGCCGCAGAGGATTAATACGCTAATTAATTGGCGCGCTCTCGTTGGGGAGTCACGGAATACAATCATACGGAGCAAAGTGCTTTTCACGATCGCTGTATGTTGCAAATCGGAATCGAAGGGGGCAGCGACACCCGCCTTCCCTCGATCATGCCCGGAGGCAAGCCACATGGCTGCAATCGAATTACTACTCACGAGGAGAGTCTGGAGTACATAGCTCCGTGGGGAGCATATGTAACACACAGCCTGGAGAAGGGGCATCTATATGGGTTTTTAATACAGTCTGGGCTACAACCTGCAGGTAGAGGATGTAAACTGTACGTCACCTGCCCGGGGTGCACAATGTGCACCTGCACCACCATGATGGATGATGCATCCCGATCATGCTCGCACGGGGTGACATGGGGAGATGGCCTAGAAGGCCTGCATGACATATTGGGTGGAAGATGTATATGGCTAGGCTATAGCTGGCCGGTACGGCATGATATCCCAGCGCAGAGAGTGACCGTCTCTGCATGGGCAAAGCATGACTAAAAAATCCCTACAGCTATTGCATGGGCGGGTGTGGGCCATCACGTAGGCATACATGGCCACACAGATCTCAAGTGATTTATCTAGTACCAAATCCGAAAGGCTTGCATCACTCCCCGGACAGGAGAACTTTTGCGGATGACTCATTACAATTCGTTCAAGTGGCCCGCCGGAGCGGCTGTACAATTTTTCCCAGTGAGCGCGCTGCCAAGTGTACTTGTGGGCAAATTTTTAGGTGCCCCGTCACTTCGAGGTACTAAAAATTAGGCTACGGTACGAATTCAGCGAATTTCAGCGAATTTTCAGTCGAACCAAAGGAAGTGACGCCAACTACCAAAAAGTTTCCGTTACGAATTTTCAGCCCAACACTCGCGCAAAATGAAGTGACGGCAACTACCAAAAAGTTTCCGTTACGAATTTTCACTCCCACACGTTTGCACAAAAGGAAGTGACGGCAACTACCAAAAAGTTTCCGTTACGAATTTTCAGTCCCACACTTCGCGCAAATTTTAGTAGGGCTGCACGCAAGCTACCTTTCAAAATTTTGCGCTAGTATGGAACGCATTTCATTCGTCTGGAGGAACGCTGCCCGCCAACTACCCCCGTTCAGAAAGTTCCGCCGAAATTTACCCGAGATTTGGAAATCTGAACGTCCGCGCAAATTTTAGTAGGGCTGCACGCAAGCTACCTTTCAAAATTTTGCGCAAGTATGGAACGCAATTCATTCGTCCGGAGGAATGCTGCTCGTCAACTGCCCCCGTTCAGAAAGTTGCGCCGAACTTTACTTGAGATTTGGAAATCTGAACGTGCGGTTGGAGTTTCGCGGGGAAACCCAAGTTCCCAAGTAATTCACCAATGACGCGCTTCGAACACTTGTCCGCTAAAACCTAAGCAGCCGCTCCGGCTGGCCACTTAAACGAAACTTGATGTGTAGGCGTAAGTTGGCGATGCCATGGTAACCGGAGACGTCCGTCCTATAGTCAGCAAAATTGGTGCGAGAGGTCCCCAGTTCGATTCCGGTCGGATTCATTTGCAGATCGCGTTTTCCGCGTTTTCCGCGGCCTGGCACTGAACGCAAAGGTTTTCACCTTTGCGGAGTGTCTGATCAGAATACATGGCCACGTCACCAAGCTTTTCTAGTATACACTACTGCTATATAATCCCCTAGGCTGGGGTGGCTGGGGTGGCTGGGGCGGCAGGCCGGTTGCCTGCCAGGGCTTGTGGGCGACGTAGATGTCCGCCCCCCTCCAGTAGACCGGCTTCTTCCCTGCCATCTGCATGCCGGAGCTGGAGGTAGCTCGGCCATAGCTCCCGTCGCCGGTTGTTGCTGCGTCAAGTTCAAGTCGTCGTCCAGCGTGTAGGAGGTCCCCCCAAGCCGCTTGCAACGGTTGAGGAACTCCATCTTATCCGCCATGGTGTCAAAGGTGAGGCCCTCTGCTGAGCAATGGGGAGGGGCCAGCCTTATCCCGCGAGCGGGGAAGGCGGGTGACCCCCCGCGGCTTGCCCTTACCAGTGAGAGCCATGGGGACATGATTTTGTTCTCAAACGCCAAGGCAAGGGTCTCGGAGGTCTCGTCCTCGGAGAGTCTGGCATAAATGTGGGTGCATAACTAATGCTGAAATGCCGGTGCGTGGGTGACATGCATGCATGACGCGGGCCGGGGCATTGTCTGCCACAATGAAACTGAAGACTGAAGTGAGCGGGTAGACATGCGGGTGCATAGGCTGAACAACTGAAGGTAGCCGGTACTAGCTGCATGCATGAGCCATACACGGCACCTGCTACGAAGGCCATGCATGTGGCTAGGCCATACAGCAATACGTCAACATCACGCAACCCTGTCTGAAAATAGACACATCATCCTGCATGTCATGATCCTGCATGGATCGTGCATGCATGTCACGTGGGTGGAACAGGTCGACCCCGCCCTGCCAGCTAGTGGACTTTGGGCTCCTCGGGGGATTGCTTGTGGCGGATGAAGGTGGGCCACGTACAGCTCGCAACACTGCTGCTGCTGCTGCTGCTGCTGCTGCTGCTGCTGCTGCTGCTGCTGCTGCTGCTGCTGCTGCTGCTGCTGCTGCTGCTGCTGCTGCTGCTGCTGCTGCTGCTGCTGCTGCTGCTGCTGCTGCTGCTGCTGCTGCTGCTGCTGCTGCTGCTGCTGCTGCTGCTGCTGCTGCTGCTGCTGCTGCTGCTGCTGCTGCTGCTGCTGCTGCTGCTGCTGCTGCTGCTAGGCTGCTGCTGCTGCTCAAAGTTCAGCAGCACTGGCCGGCGGGGCCGGAACGTTCTTGTCCCGCGAGCGAGGCAGACGGCCGGTATACCCTCGCAGGGCGATCTGTCGCCTTAATTGCCCCCGGGCCCACGGGGGGCAAGCCGGCCCACTGCGGGCCGGTAACGGGAGCGTGCCCATCAGCTCAGCGCAGAGGATTAATCCTTAGTATGATGATTTACCAGTAGTGTAGATTAGTAAGGCTTAGCCTAGCATATATATGTGGCCCCCGCGCATGTGCGCCCATAATCATTGGCCCCCATGGATGATGCCTTCAACATTTAGCCACGCTATGTCTATAATGGGACCCCCATGGATGTTGCATTAAGAATTTAGCCATGAGCACTATGCTTATGCAGAGAGATGCTCTCTGTCGAGAATTAAGCCATGCCCTAGCCCTTGTATAGCCATGATGATCTTCCTCCCCCGTGCCAGGATCCCCCCCTTAGGCGGGTTGAACCTGAGACAGCATGGTGGTGCCGGTGCCCTGGTGCACCTAGAGCAAGGGTAGCTTACATTCCCACCCTTGCATGAAGTAGCCTAGGATGTATTAAAAGCCATATGCCCCTTCTCAGGGATATGTGCTACATTGACTCCCAACGGAGTGATGTTCCTAATTAATAAGTTAATTGTGATGATTTTAGTTAATTAATACGCACGTGACGCATAAGCACATAACTCCGCAACGTGCGTACCAATGCAGAGTATAGGAACCTTTAACTCCTATACACAACGAGAAGGAGGGAGCTAGGGCGCCCTAGCTTCTCTCACGTACTAGCTGCCGCAAGTGGGCAGCTAGGCCGCCCACAGCTAGAGCGCTCGATGTAGCCGCAGCAGGGTGCAGAGGCGCAACACTGTGGGTGCGTACCACAGGTAGGCTCAGATTAATTATAAGCTTATGCTATCGAAATTAGGTGTGGTGGGCTCAAGGCGACGGCTAAGGCGCATGCATGCAATTAGCATCGATCGATGCCCACGCTCCTTGTTAAATTATAACATTACTCCGTTGGGAGATCATGTAGCACATATTCCCGTGGATGGATGGAGGGGGGGGCAAAGCCGCGAAACCGAACTAATCTAACTCTAAGCTAATCTAATCTAGAAATCCCTACTTATTCTACTCAGCAAAGCGCCCCTTCCGCTTGGGGGGAGGGGGCTTGCCCACAGGGGCGGGCGTATGCCGAGCCTGGACAATGGTTGTCCACCGTCTCTTGTCCTGCATAGCAGTCCAAGCAAGAGAGAGGGAGTTAATGCGATTTTCAAACTGCGCTGGGACCACTAGGTCAGCCATCAACTGCTGTGGGTAGGTCATGACATGTTTGCCTACCTTCTTAGGAATGTCCTTAGGGCGCGCGCCAGGCCAGGTCAGGATATGCCGTCCTGGCTGGCCAAGCCGCTGTGGGCCGGCCAGACCGAGGGCGGTGTCTACCTGGCTGGTGCGAGCAAGATGTCCTACGAACGCTCCTTGTTATGACATGCTCACATGGGTCTTATTGCACCATGCACAGATCCTTCCGGATCGTTTAGCGTGTCCGATTGCAGCTGTGGCATGCCTTTGGCATAAAGGAGAAAGGCCGGGGGTCTCTGCCCTTTCTCCTGTCGTCGGCACACACAGGGATTAAAAGCACTTCGGTGCTCCGTGACTCCCCAACGGGAGCATGAGTTTAATTAATTCATTAATTAATCGATGGCCACATGCATGCATGAGCCATGGCTGATCTATTGCCATCACATACATGCCATGCAACCTAAGCGACTACGCTGAGTTCATATATACGTTATGCCAAGGCGTGCTATATATAATGCCTAAGCTATCCCATTCCAGCTGCGCCCCCATCTAGACAATTAGCTTGAATGCTCTATCCCGGGGGGGGCTTCCACATTTTGTATTGACATAAGTTCCCCGCCCCCCCAGGACACTCGGGGCTGGAATTGTGGCGCATCTAGTAGTCTGGACACTGGTCGCAGAAAAAAATATACTACTAGCTAAGTATAAAACTTGGGTTACACCAGGAGTGGAAAGATAGTGTAAAATCAATGATGTTTGAAATACTACTAAATATCTCAAGGTTGTGATTTGACAAAGAATACCTAAAAAACTCATAGCTGCTAGCTCTTAAAAGCTTGAATTTCAAGCATGAAAAACAGTGCTCAAAATGCTGGGAGCGCCTGTATGCCTGCTTCTGCTTGTCACAAGTGCATGCCAGTAAATCGTCTTGACTCTTGCACAATGTTCATTACCAGAACTTCTCAATCACGTATGTCCTAGGTAGATCCCATGACATCTTTTGTGACATGATCGCGTTTTGACGCTCTGCTGGGGGCAGCCATGCCTCTGCCTCATTTGTTGGGGACGCCAGCATGGCCGTGTCCAGACCCAGCGCGATGCGGTCGTCCTCCTTGTCAAAACCCAAGTCGGAACTAATGCTAGCATCCTCGCCCCGCACTGATTTCTGCTCGCCAAGTGGCACGCCCGTTAGTGCCGCAGATCCTCCACCTGTAGTTAGTGCGACGGATGCCCCCCCGGTGGCCTTTATTTCCTGAGATAAGGGTTCCGTAGGGAGTTGGGCAGTTGCGCTGCTGGCGACTGCAGATCCGAGGATTTCGCTGGCGGTTGGCACAATGTTAACCAGCGATGGTTGGACTGCGACAGGCGCAGGGTCGCCTATTGCCACGGGTGCCGTCCGCGCTGCCTTCGGGGAGTCGGGAGAAGCCACCGCCAAGACTGCTGCTGTACTGCTGGCGTCCCCCACTATGCTCGCGCTGCTCTTGACCGCTGACAGCAGCGACGAGTACGCCTGCTGCTGCCGAGAAAATGCTCTTTCTGCCTTGTGCCAGAACGGGGCTTGGCTGGCCGCCGCCTTGTCCCACGCGGTGGTCGACGCTTGGGTGCCCGACGGGCTGGCCGCAGCGCTGCTGGCGTCTGCCACATGAACCATGCCCACTGTATGGGTGTAGGGCTGGTCGGCAAACGGCCGGTGGCCGCCGCGCAACCGCGGCAACGCGACCACGGCCAGCAGAACCGCCACCGCGGCCACCTGCAGGTGGCCCACAAGGATGGATTCGAAGCCAAGCGTGGAGTAATGTATGAGTGGTAAAACCCACACAGCAGACTCTCCCATGGAGCACACATGGCAGATGAAGCTGAGGAGGCTGGGCATCCGCCATGAGCTGGCAACGACAGGCTCTCTACACCGAGCACCATCCATCAGCATGGCCATTGGACTCATGTTACTGAGTAGGTGCTCTTCCTTCATGTGCGTCGAGCTTATCCATGTGTGCGCTGTATGGCTTTTCCTTGCTGGCTCCCTATCCCTATCTGTAAGGGCATCCCCATCTGTCTAGGCAACTGTGGGCAACGTGACCAGCAGGACCAGACCACGAACCAACACGACGCTGTCAAGGTAGCACCCGCAAAGGGGTCAAGGTAGTCCTCGTGCCTGACAGCATCGACATCAACTATCGAGGGGCCAGACATGAGAGCCCACACTGTCGAGCAGAGGCAGATGTCATGGTACGAAATGCCAGCCCTACAGTTCAAGCCGGCTGCCTGCCAACACATCTACTGCCACACAACCTAACCGGCAGGAAACACCGGCAAGAAAGAACCACTTGGCCTAATACTACTATACAATAAGTACGATGACAGTCGTCATCGAGCAATCACACTCTAAATAAGTGCCTGAATCTGAAATTCACACCACCTAGGGTTTCGCAAAGCCCTAACAAGTGGTTGGTCTTTGATCATCTTTACTACCATGAAAGGGGTTGGTTTTTTATCATCTTTACTACCATGAAAGGGGTTGGTTTTTTCTCATCTTTACTACCATGAAAGGGGTTGATTTTTGATCATCTTTACTACCATGAAAGGGGTTGATTTTTGATCATCTTTACTACCATGAAAGGGGTTGGTTTTCGATCATCTTTACTACCATGAAAGGGGTTGGTTTTTGATCATCTTAACTACCATGAAAGGGGTTTGGTTTTGATCATCTTAACTACCATGAAAGGGGTTGGTTTTTGATCATCTTAACTACCATGAAAGGGGTAGGTCTTTGATCCCATGGACCTACCTGGCAGCACGTGGCGACTAGCTCCGCCCAGTCCACCCCCCCCGCCCGCAGGTCCCGCATGGACGCCAGCACAACGTTCACCCGCTCCACCATCTCGGGCACGATGCGGGTGGTGAGCAGCGGGCCGCGGCGGCGCGAGTAGCGAGGCCCACCTCCAAACAACTTGCGCCCCCCTGCCTTGCCCCCCTGGCTGGGCACACCCCCCGCCATCCCTGACATGAGCTTGCCCCAGTCCACGTCGCGCTGGATGGCAGCGGGGTCCCCCACCGGGCTCTTCCCGCCCTGGCCCTGGAATAAAGCCAGGATCTGCGCCAGGATGCCGGGAGGGGAGCTCGCCCCAACCTTGGCAGATGCTTGCGGTGGCATGGGGGTAGCGCCGGCGGCTGTGCTGGTTGACACGCCACCTGCGGATGCTTGCGGTGTCAGTGCATCCGGTGTCAAGGGGCTGCTGGTTGCGACGCCACTTACGAGGGAGGCGCTGGCCCGCTCGCTTGGCGCAAAGTACACGGCCACCGCCAGGCACGCGGCCATGCTCACCCCCAGGAGACCCGACAGGGGCCCCCTGGCTGCGGAACCCACGAGCCACTCGGGGGAGGTGCCCAGGGATGTGACCAGGCCCCCTGGGATGGCCAGGTAGTATCCTGCCACGCGGGGTGGGGGGTGGCAGGGGATGCGTGCGGGGGCAAAGGAAAACACACGGACCCACAGCACGGGCAAGAACAAGCGACAAGAAACAAATGGTCAGGCGTACGTATTACGGGGTTCGGTAGAGATTGCCTGCCGGGGACGCAATCGTGAGCCCTAACACATTGGGAGGAGCGGTTGCCAGGTCATGGCTGTATGCGATCAGGGAATGCACGAGAAGAGATGTGTTTCACGTGCCCCCTTCAGTATTGCACACCCCCCTTCATTATGGCGGTGACTAGGCTTGCACGCCCCCCTTCATTATGGCGGTGACTAGGCTTGCACGCCCCCCCTCACTATGGCGGTGACTAGGCTTGCACGCCCCCCTCACTATGGCGGTGACTAGGCTTGCACGCCCCCTTCGTTAGGGCGGTGACTAGGCTTGCACGCCCCCCTCACTATGGCGGTGACTAGGCTTGCACGCCCCCCCTCACTATGGCGGTGACTAGGTTTGCACGACCCTTCTTTACGGCGGTGACTAGGCTTGCACGCCCCCCTACGCATGCAAGCCACAGGCCGCGACATGTGTCAAGGTGGCTTTTGGTGGAGGTGTGATCGGTGCAATGGGGCAAGGAAAACTCTGCGAGTGGGAGCTGATTTTGCTGCAAAGAATGCTTGGGTGCTGCTACCTGCAGCATGGAGTGGTCTGCCACGAATACCCCTGAGCTGGCCAGAAGCACCTATGACACCGTACTTACCTGCCACCACGCCTGCGTGCAAGCCGATGGGTAAGGCAAGCCGGCCCGCCGCGGCGCGGGTCAACCCGGTGAGCGCAAGCCCCAGAAGAGCCAGGCCAGGTGCCGCGACCAGGGACCTGTTGGGAGATGGGACATGGGTCACGGCCGACGAGGTTAAACACAGACAAAGGGCCGTGTGCAAGCACTATGCCGCGGGAGTGGCATGCCATGGTTGGTGTCAGGGGTACTCTATCAAGTGCTTTGTCGAGTAAATGCTGAGTACTTTACCAGGGGTCAAGATGTAATATCGAGTACCATATCAAATATTATCTCAACCACTATGGTGAGTAGTTTATCGAGTAGGGTGGCATTTACGGCGAGCATTTTATCGAGATTGTGTGGCGGCTCTCACCCGTGCACCGCCGCAAACACGGCGGCTGAGAGCAGCGCGCTGACGTGGCGCCCGAGGTGGGCCGCCTCGTGGGCCAACCAACCCCGGAACAGCAGCTCCTCGACCCACGCCACGCCCAGCGACATGCCGGCCGCGGTGGCAAACGCCTCAGGCGTGGGCAGCGCGGGCGCGAGTGTGGCCCAGTGCGCGGCCAGCGGCAGCGCGTAGAGTACGGCCACTAGGGTTAAGCCGCATGCCATGGCCAGCACACCGTCTTGGAGCTGGGCGGTTGTTCACGGTGGCAGGGGAGCATGGCATGGTGGTTTGGTGAATGTGATTCAGTACAACTTTTCATCACAGCACAGCAGCAAGGGCAGCTCATGGACATGGGGGGCCATGCTGGGCACGGTGGCATGGACAAAGGGGACCACGAAAACCATGCAAAGCAAGGTGAGCAAAGCAAACAATGTTACGTTGATAAGAATGCATGGGAAGAGTTGAAGCCCTGCATGCTAGTAATATTTGCAACTCATACATCTATTCGTGTTTGCAGGCGTAACTGGCAACAGCGCGGCCGTGGTGTTGACATTACCAGGCTGCAACAAGGCCAGAAAAGGGTGACCCCGGCCTTCTTGCCTCGGCGTCGACATGGCAAGAAACAAAGGCGGATACCCTAACAGTATCTCCCAAGGACACGTGGCTGTTGCAGGGCCCACATTAGCACTGGAATAAGCTCTAGGCAGGTGGGGGCTTCGGCACGCGTGAGCTGAGCGTTGCGTGCACCTCTGGCACACTGAGCGTTGTGTGGCAGAGGTGCAGCCCGCTAGTGCCAAGCTGGTGAGCTGCCAGTGCCTGTGGCTGTGCGTACGAATCACAGGGTCATTGCATGTCTGTACGCATACACAGCAGAGGCGCCAGGCATGCACCATCCTTTACAACGGGCGGGGAGCCAGATTCTGGAGTCCAGAGAACTTCAGCGTGCTTACCCCGGAATCGTCCAGGGAACCTGGCAAGAGCCCATAAGTCTTGAACGGCGCGCGGTAGCCGCACACCAGGCGGCCCCACCACCAGACCTGCAGGGGAAAGCGGACGCGTGTGATGACCATGGCGTTCAGGGTCATGAGGTCATTGACTATACCCATGGACCGCAGGCAGAAGGTATGGCCATGACGAGCAAAGCAGGATCCACATTGGGGGAACGAATTGCTGAACTGAATTCTATTATCTTAGCTGGCCCTCGGATGCGAGTATCCACACACCGGTATGCATGATGGCACACGCTTGGGAAGCACAAGAGGTAGGGCCTAGGTAGCTACGGCGCCAGGTCGGACGCTTAGGGCCAACTCACACGGGTCGCGATCCGTGGTTCGTACGGTCATGGTTCGCGAACCGCTTTGCCGAGTGGCATCGAACTTTCTGCCACGTGGAACAGAAATTGGTTGACGAACCGGTCGCACTCACACGGCGGGTCGCGGGCGTTCGGATTGTTCAGATAGATAAAGGTTGGTTCACAGTACCTTTTTTGCTGGCGTTTCCGCACTTTCCGCTCTTTTCCGCACTCCTCCTCCATCTCCTCGTTGTCGCCACCTGTCCTTGGATTTACACATACAGCGGGATATCTACGATATCGTATTCTGATTATTCGGGTGTATCCAATGATTATTTGTCTTTACTGGACGATACTAAATTCTACCTGGCGAGACCGGCTTCGCTGGATCGAAGCTGTCCAGTTTTCTTCAGCACCCTGCCGTACTGGTTCTACGCCGACTGAATTCGTACCATTAATTCCCGTACTTTCAGGTCTTTTTCGCACTTGTCAGGTTCGATTCACGGACACGTGGACTTCTCGCTCGCGAACATGGGTCGCGACACGATTTCCCGCGAACCACAAAGTCGGGTCGCGAACCATGCCCGTTTTCCGGCACTATCTGCCGACGCCGTGAGAAGATTCCTGCCACGCATGACAAGAGTGCTCACGAACTACGGATCGCGACCCGTGTGAGTTAGCCCTTACCCTCTATAGGGTGGGTATCCCGACCCTGCCTAGGCAGCACCAAGGTGACCATCATAGGTCCGATTGAATCATCGGCTTCGCCAGATTAGACGTTTTGTAGGAACCGAGGGCAGTAATTCCCGACATAGACCAAGGTGGTGTCCGCAGCCATGGAGGCAACAAGAGGGTAGGCAGTGGAGCATGACTAGATCCCTCACACCACACCCACCGCGGCATGGATGGCCATGTAGAGGACGATGGCGGACGCCGTCTCCAGTTGCTGCAGCATCGGCAGCGCGGCGCCTGCGGCATGGCCGGCGGCCAGGGCCAGGAACCCGGGGGACGCCAGCAGCGCCACCGCAAGCAGGAAGCTGCCGAGCCTGCACAAAGGCAGGTACGAACAAACGAGCGTAGATAGGCACAAACGCAGATGCACGCAACGGCATGAGAGGAACCCACAGGCACACTCACACACAGTTGAATTGAGCCAGAAGTAAATACCTGCACACGATGGAGTAGAGGCACAGAGGCATGTGCCCCCGCGAGACAGTGGAGAGGCACAAAGGCATGAACACACGATTGCATAGAGAGGCACATGAGGCCGCCAGGGTCCACCAGGCCCTAGCACACACATATGTGGGGGAATCTGGACGAGAAGCTGACTAAAATGTGCCACTATAATGTGTGCCACTATAATGTGCGGTTGCAGATGGTGGCTAGCGGTGGCGTTAGCAGCAAACAGCGCCCACTCTGACAACGTGCGGTGAGCCGTCACATGGATCCACGTACCAACCGTCCCTCCGCCACCCACCAGACATGTGGACACGAAGGGCACCATGCTGATCTCTATGATCACCAGCACGGTCAAGCTGACAGCCAAGAAATTCGTCATCATCGTAGAATGCCTATAAAAACACCCGAAGCTCAAGCGTCCCCGGTGATTACGAAGCACGGTGGTAGCGACGCTGGATCCACCCATGGTTCCAAATAAAAATGTTTCTATGTACAGGTGTTTCCTTATGCAGGTGTTTCCTTATGCAGGTGTTTTCTTGTCCAGGTGTTTCCTTATGCAGGTGTTTCCTTATCCAGGTGTTTCCTTATGCAGGTGTTTCCTTATGCAGGTGTTTCCTTATCCAGGTGTTTCCTTATGCAGGTGTTTCCTTATGCAGGTGTTTCCTTATCCAGGTGTTTCCTTATGCAGGTGTTTCCTTATCCAGGTGTTTCCTTATGCAGGTGTTTCCTTATGCAGGTGTTTCCTTATGCAGGTGTTTTCTTATGCAGGTGTTTCCTTGTCCAGGTGTTTACCGATCTCTATCGATCTTTGCAATTGCGTGGGGCTGCTGGGCTCACCCATGTCTACGGACGACTAAACTGATGTTTCATTCCCATCCTGGGCCTCTGTACCCACCGTAGCGGCAGCGACGCCGTCCTCAGCTTCGCCCCCGTCGGCCCCAACGCCCCCTCGATGGCGGCCGCACACTGCTGCCGCTGCGCAGTGACTGCTGCTAGCACCGACGACACTGCCGCGGCGCCTTGCTTGGCCCACGACCCGTGCGATGCGATGCCGTGATTGGCACGGTTGGGCGTGCCGCTGTTTCCCCCTGCTGGCTGCCGCACCAGCCGGCGCTTGGTGACGGCGGAAGAGCCGTCCGAGGCACCCACGGGCGATGGCATCGATGCGCTGTCGATAACGTTGTTGGCGTTGTTGCTGCTGGCAGCCCTCCTGTTGTTGCTGCCTGCACTCGTGCTGCGCAGCCAGGGCACAATGGTGGGGTCGTTACCCCCTGGGGGACTATCGGCGGCGGGGCCACCACGGGAGCTGCGGTTGGCCTCAGGTTCATGCGAACTCTGAGCGTCCAGGGGCATGGACGGGGCGGCCAGGCTGTCCCAGGCAGCTGGCGTGTCCATGGAGCGCCCACGCCAGGACGCGGAGGTTGTGCTGGCATCTGCACAGGCAAACGTGCCAGCACAAGGGAGATGGCGGCGTGGGGGTGGACGCCCAGACGAGTCACGGAGCAGCGTCATATGCGTGCCATGAGGGCGAATGGCGAATGGCAAACCAAGCAGTCTTTTTCTCTCCAGAATGAAACAAGCAAAAGGGAAGAACATCATTGAAGTATCAGTATCAAGTATCATGGATACTGAAACATGACTCCACGATGTTGAAGGAAGGCAAGCGAGTTGCATTTGCATGGTGGACAATGATACAATTGCACGGTCTTTGCAAACCACCCCTCCAGTTACGGGAGGGTACATAGGCAGTCAGGACAAGTTACGCGAGCGGAGTCAATCAGGACTAGAACGTGTTCAGGGTTCACCCCCGCATTGAACGTGCCATCTAAATTGGGCAACAAGGCCCCACCACCAGAGCCGCTGACACTACCACGCAAGTGTTTTCCAACAACGCCGTTCAGCCCTCTGACAACTGCAAGCCACCGTTCTCACCCACAACACCCACCCACCTGCGCCAGCCACAAGCCGCATGTCCATGTCCATGGCCCACCCACGATGCCCGCCCACCTCACCAAGTGCATGTCCACGAACATACCGCTTGTCCACACACAAAACCTACCCACCTCACAAGCCGCATGTCCAAATGGAACGCCCACCCACCCACCCACCCACCCACCCACCCACCCACCCACCCACCCACCCACCCACCCACCCACCCACCCACCCACCCACCCACCCACCCACCCACCCACCCACCCACCCACCCACCCACCCACCCACCCACCCACCCACCCACCCACCCACCCACCCACCTGCCCCACCGCCGGCCTTGTCCCTCGCCTCCAGCATCTCCCCGATGGTGGGCCCGCTGTGGCTCCCGTGTGAGGCTGTGCTGTTGCCGCCGGTGTTGGCTGCGGGCCGGCTGGGTGCCTCGGCCGCGGGGGGCACGCCGATGCCCGCGGTGGCCGCCATGCGCTGCGCGTGCGCGGCGGCGGTGGCGGCCGCCGCCATGCGCGCGCGGTTGAGGGCGACCGTACGCGCGGCCGCGATGGGCATGGAGGCGGGGGACTTGCGTTCGCGGCCGAGGGAGGCCATCGCTTGCAGCCACTGGGGGGGGGGGGGGGGGGGAGGTGTGTGGTGTGTGTGTGTGTGTGTGTGTGTGTGTGTGTGTGTGCATGTGCGGGTCGGTATGGATGGGTGTGGGTGGGTGGGTGGGTGGGTGGGGGCGAGAGGCATGAGCAGAAGAGTGTGCCGGAGGGGTGGGACATGCCAAGCGCCATCAGGGGGGCTGGAGGCGTGGGCAGCATGGTTGGCGGCGTGTGTGGGCAGTGTAAAGGGTTGTGCCAATCGGCAGTAGGATTGGTCACGAAGGCTGGCTTCCATGGGAATGCTAGAATCCCGGCCCAATCGATGCTAATGTCCGCGTGCCTTCAAGCGCCTTCGAGCACGTCCTTCAATTTATTAGAGATCGCTGGATATCAGGGTTTTGAGTAGCGGATAAGCAACCAGTGCTGAGCTTCCTGAAACTATGATTAGATCACGCAGCCAGCGCGCCCTTATGACAGCCTGCTGAGTTGTATCGCAGGCAGGTAGGCAGGCAGGCGGGAGGCAAGTTACCTCAAGAGTTGCTGGCTCCGCCCATGATTCTGGACCCGCAACACTGCCCGCCAGCCACCCCGCATGACCGCCTGCCTCGGTGACCTGCATGTGTTGGGGGGTTGATGCGCACGTGGCACAAGCAATAGGCGCGAGGCGTGTGAGGAGGGGTCGAGAACTCCACCTTCTCAACAATGCCAGCAGCCGTGCAGGGACCCCATCGCCAGGGGATAGAGGTGCCTCATCGATGCGGATTACATGCATATCACCAGACAACGTGCTTGCGGTATGGGCGCTGGGGACAGCTGCCTTGCGAAAGCCATGGAATGCGGCTTCCTGACGTACACGGGACAAGTAATCACTGGTGACCTGGCCAGCCTGGCTACACGCTTGGCAAATGCACGCGCTTGGGTGGACCGTTTGGTTGACAGCATGCGGTTTGGTGGAAGGCCGCGTCCTGCAACAACAGTGGCACTGGTGCGGGGCCGCTTGTGTCTGTTTTTTGCCCCCCCCCCCCTGCGCTTTTCCCACCCCCCTTTCCCCACTCTCCCCCCTGGCTCAGCCCCCACCCCCCTCCCTCCTCCCTGCCCCCTACCCCCACATCTCTAAACTCATAACCACACCCTCTTATCTTTATTCAATCCTTGGACCCGTTTCTGCGCGTCTGGTGGTAGTCTAGCAGACCGCTCTCGTGGCGGCTTGCTGACAAACTTTGGAAGATCAATCGCCTGTCTTCGCACTTGGGTCATGATGTTGCCAACTCCAACACACGTTATGAGCCCTCTGGACAAAATGAAGAACGTTAACCCCTCACATGCTACCCCATGGGGGCAATACCCAGGCGACACCCACCATGCTACTATACAAAGCACCAGCACCCACCACCACGGTGATGTGCCGGTTGCGCTGCAGCTGCGCAAAGGGGACCGCTGTTAGTGGGCAGATCGGGTCATCGCGCGCCTGGGGGTGTCCACAAGCATGAGGAAACAATAAACACGACATAAGAAACAAAAGAGAAAGATGAGTGGCAACTGGTGGGGGGGGCAGCAGCAGAAGGGCAGCAGGATACATGGGGTAGGGCACGTGTGGCAATTCGCGGCTCTTAGAGCAGGGCATGTGTGGCACTTAGAGCGGGGCATGTTTGCGGCATTTAAAGCAGGGCATGTGTGGCACTTAGAGCAGGGCATGTGTGACAGTACACGGCAGAAACAGCAGAACCGAAAGAGCAATAGAAGCGATACATGGCAGAGTGTGAGCACACATGGCAGAGTGTGAGCACACATGGCCAGGCCTGAGCAACATAGCCACCTTCCCGCATACTCACGATCAGCAGCCTGCAGCATGCGTCCTGTCCACAACCAGACAAGGATGCCTGCCGCCCAGTAGGTGTCCATCCTCCCCGCTGCGCCCCATGCTAAGTTTCCTGAGCAATGCCTGGGGTGCTCACAACGCCGCCATCTGGCAGTAATCAGCACACACAAACACGACCCATGCATTGCCCATGCTGTCGTGCACACGCCACAAGATCCCGCGCATCTTCTCACGCACTCACGATGGCCCCAGCGAGAGAGCACATGCCACCTCCTGGGAGGGCTTGCTTTAAAACACTATGTCCAAGCTATGTCAAGACCAAATAACCAATATCATGCAGGCAGTTGGTATCTGCGCTACGCTTGGAGGACTCACCTGCAGGCAGAGCGTGGGCACCACCACCTTGTGCAGCAGCGGCGCGCAGCTGGCACTGTCATAATAGTCGTCGGCTGACGCAAAGCCTGGGGCCGCACATATGTGCAAACAGTGGTATTAAGTCCATGCAGCCACACCGCGATAAACCAGTCCAGTGGTTGGTAAAAAGATATATTCATTGAGAATGATAAATTACGGAGATGAGATCGGCAACGTATAGATGGTCCTCGTACTGGTGGCAGCGCCCAGGTCTCTAGAGTCTAGCACTCACCCGTACGGTGGCGGCCGTGTTGTTTTTGCCGCACCGGGGGGCCGACTTATTGCGGCTCAGGCGGTTTAGATGTACTCAGAGCCCTCCAATTAGCCGGCAGCGCCGTTGCCTGCCTATCTGCAGTGTTTGTTGTACCGGCTAATGATTGTTCTTCGCATATCTGAGCCCTGTGCTCTACTTGTGTTGCTCGTCTCATTTCCGTAAGTTGTCATTTCCAATGAATATAAAGTAGTATGGAGAGAAAGGGTGGGCATTCTGACCTGGGCATCCTAGGTCGCTTCCTCTGTCGTCCTGAAATAGGCCTTTCTGGGAGTACCCAATACTACTATGGTGACAGTCTGGCTTGTAAACAGGACAAACAGTCAGCCTGTTACTTTCCCCAGTAAATATCACAACAGAAGCAATGATGCCAGTATCGAGAGGCAGCCTGACACACAGGTACGAAAACTAGTCAGGTTGGCTTTACATAAGTAATAATTATGGCCTCGTGCGCCTGCCGATCCCTTGATGTGTCAGCCCTTATCACCTCACAGGTAACGGGCCAGTGATGGCCTTCTATGGACCCAATGGGTGTATCGAGATCGCTGCTCTACGCACCGGATGGGGGCATCGGGACTGCCCCTGTATGGCAGTGAGTGAACCATGCTCGCCGTTCGCCTAATAGCAACAAGTTACCCAGCGAGTGAACCGTGATTGTGACCACACCACAGTTATATGCATGAGGTCCAGCGGACGTTTTGCGATGGCACTCTAGTATTGTTTGCAGTCACCCGGCGAGTGAATCGTGGCCACCCCACAGATATCAAGGAGACAACACAGATATACACGTACCCACAGATATACCCCACAGATATACACGCACCCAGCGAGTGAATCGTGATCGCCTCGTCAAACTCCCGCAGCGACGTGGCCTTGAGCGCGCGCGGCACGTCGTAGCCGCGATGCGAGCCTTCAAACAGGGCCTGGGCGCACGATGCCATGCCATGCCACAACCACAGGTTCACACCACAGTGCCCACAGCCACGGCTTTCATCCCATCAGCCAGGCAGGTCCGCGCACGAATCCGCAAGCACACGTGCAAGCATTTCCGGTGCTAACAGTTGTCACAGATGGTTCAGAATGTAGCGGCAGGGCAGGTCTGATGCTGAAGCGACAGGAGGCCACAGAGAAAGGTGGGATGCTTCAGACACTGGCGATTGCTCATCCGGGGAGATTGGTGGGACTAGTCAGGTAGCGTATTGCCAGCCACTTTGGCACTAGTTGTGGCACAAGTGATTTTGGCACAATCTCTGCCAAAGTGGCAGTGACTATGGCACAAGTGGCGATGATGGTGGCTGGTGCGGTAGTGGTGGAGGTCAAGGCGTGCGCGTACGACTGGAAATCAAAAAATGTACACGGACGGAGAATATCGGGCGCAGCATTGCTGGCAGCCACCACTAGCCAGGTGCTCCTCACCGTGTGGAGTCACAACAACAAGATGCACTCCGTACCGCGTGCGGCCGCAACAAGAGGGGGTGCTTCTCACCGGGTGGAGTCACAACAAGAGGGGGTGCTTCTCACCGGGTGGAGTCACAACAAGAGGGGGTGCTTCTCACAGTGTGGATTGCTCCTCACCGTGCTCCTAACAAGCAAAGTGCTCCTCACCGTGTGCGGCCGCAGCAGCTCCACAAAGCTGCCTGCCAGGCTGCGGTCGTACCAGCGGCCCCAGGACTTGGACAAGTTATACTGGAGAGAACACAATGTCAAGCAGGGGGGTGGGGGGAACGGGGGGGAGGTTCCAAGGGCACGCAGGTCGCAGCTGCTGGAATGTCAAGAGTTGTCATGTCGCTAGCCACAGGAGATGGGGCTCGGCAATGCCCGCCAGAGATGCACATGTGCCGAGCAACAGAATAGTAGTTGGGCCTCTCCAAGGAATTTGCGCGGACGTGTGACCCCTCAGCGGGCCCCCGTAGCCATCCTACCTGGGGGATATAGACGGATGAGCTCATGGAACCGATGCGCTCCAGGATACGTGTCCGCAGTCGTACGAATGAGACTATTGCACCTGGGTAGTGGAGATGTCTTGGTGACTAGCATATAACCAGAGTATGGGGACGCTAGTAAGTAGTATATAACCAGAGCATGGGGACGCTAGTAAGTAGTATATAACCTGAGTATGGGGATGCTAGTAAGTAGTATATCACCTGAGTATGGGTATGCTAGTAAGTAGTATATAACCTGAGCATGGGGATGCTAGTAAGTAGTATATAACCTGAGTATGGAGACGCTAGTAAGTACTAGATAACCTGATTATGGGTACGCTAGCAGCTAGTATATAAACTGAGTATGAGGACGCTAGTAAGTAGTATATAACCTGAGTATGAGGACGCTAGTAAGTAGTATATAACCTGCGTATGGGGATGCTAGTAACTAGCATATAACCTGAGTATGGGGACGTTAGTAACTAGTATATAACCTGAATATGGGGACGCTAGAAAGTAGCATATAACCTGAATATGGGGACGCTAGTAACTAGTATATTGCGCATGGAGACGCTAGTGCCAGCATCTATGTGTGCCCAGCGGAGGCCATCCAGATCATGCAAGGGGGGGCTTTGCCCCAGATGGCATGGCCACCCACCACGCACGCCTTGACGTCAAATGGGTTGGAGATGGACACCGCCGCGTCAATGTGTGCGCGAGAGCCCTCCTCGCCCAGGTAGGTCACCTGCAAATCACATACACACACAACAACAAAACGTTGCCAGGTGGAAGAGACCACAAGGCTTACATTACGGAATGAAGCAGGCCAGGCCACATGGTATGGCACACACGGCTTTGAAGTACTACAGCACTCCATATGGCACAACAGGCTTTGACGTACTATAGCACTCCATATGGCACACCATGCTTTGAAGTACTATAGCACTCCATATGGCACACACGGCTTTGAAGTATTATAGCACTCCATATGGCACACACGGCTTTGCGGGAGCCAGCCCGCGTCCAAACAGGTCGGATTCCCCTTGCTACGCTCGAGGCATGGATGGAGGCGGGGTAGGGTAGAGGATAAGAAAGTGCGTCACAGCGTGCAGGCGGTAAGTCAAGTAATGTAATGAATTAGAATCAAAATGCAACTTGAGAGTATGCGATGGCGTGGTGTCTCTCTGCCCATGTCTCTCTATCAATTTTTTTCTCTATCTATATTCCACTTCCTATATCTCTCTGCCAACATCTGAATGTCAGTATACTAGAATGTTCTAGATAAGCCGCTGGACCGTCTGGCCTCGGTCACATCCATCACGCACCAGGCTGTTGGCGCCAAAGCCAAAGCCGGCGGCCAGCACGCGCGTCAGCGGCCGACTCTCGTAGAGGGTCTGAACGGCCACGCGGATGTCATCCGTGGTGGAAACCTCACACAGCCTGGAGGGGGGGGGGGGAGCATTTAAGAAAGGAACACACGATGCGAGAGCTTTAAGTATGGTCCAGCATCAATGCAGATTGAGAAACATACATAGCTTGTGCATGCTTGCAGCAGTAAGGTGAGAATATGCACTCGTCCTAACTATGTTGAATAGGACTCGACCACTTAGATAGCGCTCGTCCCAGCTATGCTCACTGCAGGGTAGGGGATGCGTACGGGGGCAGGTGTCCTTTTCACCACTGGTGAGACTTTGCGGTCCCTGTAGCATCCACGCTCGAGCCACTCTCCCGTCTTGTTACAGGGGAGTTGCACCAACCACAGATGCCAGGGATGTGTGATCATAGTAACAGGTTGTGCGTCCCCAAGGAATGATCGTGCTATGCCACGAACCTGTGACCTTCCTTGCTTTCCTTGACGATGCCATATACAATCGGTGGCAACACATGGTGCCTCTCTAAGAATGTAAGGCAGCCCACCCATTGTCCACCCCTATGACGGGTCACTATGGCATGGGACGCCTTCTGCTCTTAGATGATGTGAGGCAGCTCACCTATCGTTGGTGACGGGGGACTTGCCGCACCCACGGCTGTTGACCACCACCGGTTGTAAGCCCCGCTCTGGCCGCCAGAGAAGGGGGCCATGCGAGCGCAAGTAGACAACACAAAGGCCAAAGGTGAAGGCTGTGTATACCCCGCTCTGGCCAACGCAGGAGGGCGCTTTCATGCGGACCCAAGTAGGAGCGCGGGAGGAGGATTGTTCAGGCGAGTATGAAGGAGAGGGGTTGGAAGGGCGGGAATGAGCCGGGGGGGCCGATTCTCACGCTGTCAAGGGCAGAATCACACAGGACTTATAGAGGACTGGCTTGCCAAAGAGGCTTTGACCAAGGTACTGGGATGCCGGCACACGGGTACCAGACAGTTTAAAGTGAGACAACTGCAAGTACAAACAACAACGACAGGATGTACAAAGGTCTTCCATGGAGAACAAGGGCCATCCGCAGCTGTGGAGAAAGACAGAGACGGCGGCAATATGCTGCAATTCACACTTGGGTGTCTTGATACGGTGGACTTGATACATGACATTGCCATATTCGACATCAGACGTTTCCCACGTGGCGATGTCATCAGGAACTCGACCCTCGGGTAGTTCGAAGCAAAGAGCGCTACTGGCACGGCTCCATCGTCACATTCCACGCCTCGGCCATGGGACTGGCCCGTGTCGTCTTGCTGCCCGCGGGCAAGGCCCCCAACCCCTCAAAAAGAGAAGACTCAAAACCCTAGAGAACCCTTACGATGCCAACGTGCCTGACTGGCCGCCCGCCTTGGACTGAGGTCCCTGCGATTGCCATCGAAGCCAGCCAAACACGCACATACTCTTCGCAGCGGGGAACATGACACGCCATCCTGTTGTTGTGAAACATGTACGGACTTGTCATGCACCTCCGTGCCTCTATCGCACGAGAGCTGGCCCGTGATGTGGCCGCTTGCGCAACGACCCTGCAAGGAAAACCGCACAGAAGTCGCCGGATGCCAGATTTTCTAGCCAGCTTGGTCGCGCAGCCAACCTACCAATGGCTGCGGCGGCGTAGCAGCACATGGTCGCATGGCCACTGCCCGCCGCTACCACCCCCGGAAGCAGCATCAGCGTGGGCGCATCCTCTGGCAGGTCCTCGTGCGGCACCGCCCAATCGAGCGCGAGAAAGCCTCCGTCGGGGCAGCGCACGCACTGGCGCCGGTAACGGAGGGCGGGGGCTGGCCGGATGCTGGTGGCATACAGCGTCTGCCGCACCCGTGTGTGTGCGCCGGCAAGGAGAACATACACGTTGGACGTGGTACATATTGGGCACCGTCAACAGGAAGGCTCACAGGACGTCCAAATGGCGACGCACATGATGGCCCATTTTGCGACGTGGGCACGCTACAGGGGTCGGTGGCAGGGGTGGGAATCGCCTTGGCAAAAAAAAAACACAGGAAAATCCACAGAAGAAGCAACTGGAGGTCCGGCGAGCAGGGGTGTGTGGCACAAGACATGGCCAGCTGTGACGGCAGCAGACGGAACCAAAAACAGCAGCGGCATGGAAACCGCAAAGGCAGACACGATGGCGTCGTCCAGGGCTGCCGCAAAGGGGATGATAGACCGCTAAGGGGACACCCCATGGTCAATACACCCCAAAAACACTCTGCCCCACGAACACTCTGCCCCATGAACACTCTGCCCCACGAACACTCCGCCCCATGAACACTCCGCCCCACGAACACTCCGCCCCATGAACACTCCGCCCCATGAACACTCCGCCCCACGAACACTCCGCCCCATGAACACTCCGCCCCATGAACACTCCGCCCCACGAACACTCCGCCCCATGAACACTCTGCCCCATGAACACTCCGCCCCATGAACACTCCGCCCCATGAACACTCCGCCCCACGAACACTCCGCCCCACGAACACTCCGCCCCATGAACACTCCGCCCCATGAACACTCCGCCCCACGAACACTCCGCCCCATGAACACTCCGCCCCATGAACACTCCGCCCCATGAACACTCCGCCCCACGAACACTCCGCCCCATGAACACTCTGCCCCATGAACACTCCGCCCCATGAACACTCCGCCCCACGAACACTCCGCCCCATGAACACTCCGCCCCACGAACACTCCGCCCCATGAACACTCCGCCCCATGAACACTCCGCCCCATGAACACTCCGCCCCACGAACACTCCGCCCCATGAACACTCCGCCCCATGAACACTCCGCCCCATGAACACTCCGCCCCACGAACACTCCGCCCCATGAACACTCCGCCCCATGAACACTCCGCCCCATGAACACTCCGCCCCACGAACACTCCGCCCCACGAACACTCCGCCCCATGAACACTCCGCCCCATGAACACTCCGCCCCACGAACACTCCGCCCCACGAACACTCCGCCCCATGAACACTCCGCCCCACGAACACTCCGCCCCATGAACACTCCGCCCCATGAACACTCCGCCCCATGAACACTCCGCCCCATGAACACTCCGCACCATGAACACTCCGCCCCATGAACACTCCGCCCCACGAACACTCCGCCCCATGAACACTCCGCCCCATGAACACTCCGCCCCACGAACACTCCGCCCCATGAACACTCCGCCCCATGAACACTCCGCCCCATGAACACTCCGCCCCATGAACACTCCGCCCCATGAACACTCCGCCCCATGAACACTCCGCCCCATGAACCATCTGCCCAACGAACAATATGTCCCATGGCTCCCCCCAAGGTCCTGCATGTGCCGTGCGGGCACATCCACCTTGACCGCGGCTGCCAGAAATAGCATACCTAGAAAAGCAGTGTGCAGACCCTTGTAAAGTGGTCGGAGCAAGAACAGCTGTGGTGCATCTACCAGCCGGCACTGGGTCAGCGGGGTATGGCCATGTCCATGAGGCAAGCCTGCCATTTCTGTACTCCTATTATAATGACCATGTAAAACCAGCACAGGCTTGACAAGGCAAAATATAGACAGAGAGATTCGACAGAAGCACTCTTTTGCCATAGACAAGAATCGAGATGGAGACCGACCAGACAGGAGTACTCGTCTTTTGCCACAGACAAGATGGCTCGCCCCCTGCTTGATGCACGGGTACGCGTGTGTGCACACACCCGGTTCCAGTATAGTGCACACACCCGGTTCCAGTATAGTACGGTTCCAGAATAGTACGGACCCAGTACAGCCACCCCCTGTATACACTTATGTATCGACAGATGCAGCAACCGGTGGCCTCCCCAAAGCTGGGGATGAGGCATGCCGTGCCCAGCATATGCTGTCACGCTAGATACCCCCCCCCCCCCCCCCCCCCATGCCCCGCACGTGCCTGCAGGTGGCCGTTGGACAGCCCGACCCCTGGCTGGAACGGCACGTCCACCAGCGTTGTGCAGCCGGTCAGCACCGCCTCGTTGGTCTCTGTGTCCGCCGCCGTGATGTCCTGGTGAGCAAGATAGGGGGGGGGGGGAGAGGCGCGTGCGTGTGTGTGTTTTTGGGAGGGGTACAAGAGGCTCATGATGTCCTGATGAGAAAGGGGGGGGGGCGGGGGGGCGGGAGGGGCAGCAGGCAAGAAGATGGCCCAGGGGAGGGGGGAATACAAGGCCGTGGCTTAGGGGAGGGGGAGGGAGGAGGGGTGGGGGAAGGGATGGATGCAAGAAATGGCGAATGGAGGGGGTAAATGCATGAAGTGGCTCAGGGGAGGTGGGTGATGCAAGCGGATGGCCAAGGGGAGGAAAGGAATGCAAGACCGTGGCCCAGGGGACGGGGGGTGCCATGGCTTAGGGAAGGGGATGAATGCAACAAATGCCCAGGGGAGGAGGAAGGGGAGTGTGCAAAACATGGCCAAGAGGAGGGGGGCGGATGCAAGTTGTCCCGGGTTGAGGGCACATATATGGGAAGAAACAGGCACGTCAAGGCATGCGGAACATCCGGGAGAGAAACAATGGTAGCTAGATGGGCATATTGCTGTAGGGTCATAGGGACACTACCGCACATGGATGACAGACAAGAAGACCGGGAATCTATTTTCTTTGTGGATTCTGCTTGTAGGGGTACATATCTAAGAGGCAGGGCTTGCTTACCGCGAGCTCCGTTTTCTTCCCACGATTCATCAAGTCCGCCACAACGGCGGCGGTCAGCAGCAACGCGGGGACGTAGAACCAGTGCCAGGCGGTCAGCGCTGCGGGCCATGGGGCCGCGGCGACGGATTTGCCGGAAGCTTTTGCGGCGTGTTGCCCGAGATCTACAGCGGGTAAGCTTAATGCCGCAGAGATCCTTGGTGGAAGGTGAATGCCAGCAATGCCATGTACCCTGCCAAAGCCAGGACTGAGTCCGAAACTTTTTGATAGCTGCTTCCTGTATCGAAGAGGAAGGGGTCTCAAGATCGAAGTCGCGGTTACTCTGCCGGGACATGCCACCGGCACCAACCCAATTTCCGGGCGCAGGAGTAGGGTTGCCATTGTAGAAACCCGAGCCTTAGCGACACGCCTTGGATTTATCTACACGGCATGACCATGTCTAGTGCTTGTTTTCAAGAGTTCAAAGCACTACTCCTCCATTCACCTTGAATTGTTTATGGTGCACGGCTGATCCCATAAATATGTTTGTCACGGCCAGATCGTGGTCTGAATCGAGAAACACTTCCTCACTGTCGGCGGACATCCCCAGAACTCACCAGATTCCGTGAGCTTGCGCCCAAAGCACGCCAAGAAATCATGGCATATGATTAGGCCCATGGCGTAGGCGCTGCCAAGCGTCTTTTCGCGTCATGATATAGGATGATGTCTGCCGCGTCGGACATGAAAACCATTACAGTAACACCATCGATTGTTTTTGGACCTCAATGCAGATATCCCGCCGTTGGGCATGCGTTCATGCTAGCCGTTGGCGGGGGGAGAATCGAGCGCGAGACGGCCACAAGAGAAACTGGCGCGAGGGAAATTCGCGCGAGCGATTTAATATTCCCGCCATCAAGCTCGACTCAGCAGTGGGTATGTACTACATAATAATACGGCTTTCTGAGTATTAAATAGTATCAACCCATATGAGGTCCACGGAATTTTGGATTTCGATTCCCGAGTTGAGCATAGGGTCGGCCCGGTGCTGCCAACTGGCAGTCATGACAACAGATGACAACTGCCTTGCCGAATGCTGAACCGGGTCTGCTTGCTCAGTTCACAGTTCAGTTCATCAGGCGGAGCCAATTTTCGGAAGAACCGTCAGGTTCGCCAGAATTGGCGAAGCTTATAAGGCCGTACACGTGAGAAAACATAGGAATAGGGGATGAAAATCCGTCAATCCATCCATACATACATCCATCCATACATACATCCACCGAATTTGTCCCGAATTTGCAAGCATAAGGGTGAGGTTCTTCCGAAAATTGGCTCCGCCGTAGAGTTTCAACGGGCAAGTTGCAAACACGCACGTTACTTGATATTTCGGTCCCACGCGTACTGTGGCCTTGCCACACTGGAAATCTGGAATACACAGGCTCCGGGCCACGCGTCGCCCAGAATGTGCATCGCCATGTCGCCAATGTCAATTTTTAGAGAAATGGACGTGTGCATCACAGTTTTCAGCCAACCCAACGGGAAGACTCCGAGACTGTACTGTAGGTCAAGCCGGCACAGGACCAAATACAGGTATGGACTGTGTTTCAGGCACATGCGACTATTACAAAATGCGCGCGTGCCCGTGCCCAAGTCGGACATGCGTGCTATTGTCTGCAATTCCCGCAGTGCCCACGGGCAGGAAGCCGGAGGCGTATCGAGTTCACGCCGCCCGGAACAGCTGCGGTTTCCTTAAAGCCATCTCTGCTGAAAATGGCGACCATGATGCGAATTGGTGGCATCGTCCTCTTCAGTTTTTTGTGCGCCGCCGTGCTACAGGCTGAGGCGACGGACCTTGAGTCCGCGTTGGCTCCGTTTTCAGGACCTGCGCTCGCGGACCCGATGGCAAAGGATAGCAGCCCACCGAAAACCGAGAAGCTGACGGAAGCGTGGGCGCAATACTTTTGGGATGGAAGATACCCGGCGTCGCGCTTCCTTACGGGAATGAAGGTGGAGACAATGCCCGACGCACCTCCTTGTAGGGACTCCCTCAAAGGAACCCCCGAGAAGTACTTTCTCCCTGTCGATCCTTACAAGGGAGAGACCATTATGAGTAAGTGCCTTATGAATTTACTACATGGCGCATTCCCGCAATGCCCGACATTTTTACCTGACCAAGCACCAGTCGTAAACGGGCAGTGCTTTTCATGCGGGACGTAATCCAGGCAGTTCCGAGGTAGCCTTCGCTGATGTCTGCGTTTTCGGAATCCGTTACTCCCGTGCTGGCTCGCGTCCTTTTGTGTGGTGGTACGAATCGTGCCATCTCCTTCTTCATGACGACGGCGGCATCAACCTTTTCATCTCATGCGGGCTCAGCTTTCAAGGACGAGGGAAATGTCCGCGTGTCGCTGCGCGGCGGCAAGAAGATTTTCCTGGTGCGTCCTGGGCCTGCTCTGATTTCACAGCCAAGTGGCGATGAAGTTTGAGTTGGGGGGTCTGCTAACATCTGTAATGGTTCTGGCTAGGCGAGCCTGGTTGTATGCGGTGGTTTATGTGCTGGAGGACGCGTTCCCGACATTTTCTTATAGTAGTATAGCCTTGACCGCGTTAAGTTGCGTATTTAAAGGTTGCGTTACCGCGTTAAGTTGCGACGCCGAAGTTTGGGCGGCGACCGCAACTTAGGCATGGGTGCCATCGCAACTTAACCAGTAATGACTCAATTTGTAGGTGTTGGGCCATTTTTGGCAGCGCAGGAGGCCACTTTTTGCCATGTCCGGACCCGCTATATGTAATTGTAGGTGGCAAAATACGCCAGCTCCATTGGCGTGCAGACTTCCCCGCCTCCTGGATTAGTCAAAAAATGCGAATGCAACCTTACATTTCCACTAATTTGCAGCATGCGGACGATGGACTGCGGTACATACTGATCCAAGAGCATGCACTATGCAGGCCGCCTGTAATTGAGACCACTCGCCGGGACTCACCAACATCATGCCGCAAGCACACATTTGTGGTGTAAGACGCAGGCACTACCGGGTGGCTTCCTGGTCGGGCGGGCGGCGTGTATCAGATTGCAGCCCGCCGGAGCCTTTCTCACAAGATACCATTGGTCTGGAAAATGGACTTCGGGCGGCTTTGATGCTGTGCACAGCTGACAGCTGGGTTGGGCTTGACGGGAGCTGTCGAACTCCATACGGAAGTCCGTCAGAGGAGGAGGGGGTGGGCTGCTAGCCTAATTCTACCGCTAAGTTGCGTTACCGCTTTAAGTTGCGACGCCGAATTTTCGGTGTCGATTGCAACTCAACGCGGTAATGACTGTAGTCCACGTTGCATGAGGACTGACGTGGTGACCCTTGTTCCCATGGCGCCTGGCACTTGTCATTTGCCCGCGGTGCATTTGCCGGCGTGCAGCCCAAGTCACCCAACCGATTCTACGACTCGTTCTATGTCTCCAGCAACGGGTGAGTGGGGCCTGATACGATCAGGCCCTTGTATTGCCAGCAACAGGCGAGTGACACAGGTTTCTTCGTCAGAGGAAATTCAGCAAAGGGAGACCGCACATAGGCCATGTCCGACTTACCGCCCATCCATGCACCCTAATTGACCACGCGCCTGGTACACTGTTGGTATGTGGATTGCTTCTGTCTTATCACGGTGTTAGCCCGCTTACTAGACGTTTTTGGCCCATCGGTCGTGCCCTGCGGATGCATCATTCGTGCCCGGACGTGCGGCACAGTGAAATCCGCCCTCACTGGCTCTGTGTTGCGGAAGGTCGAATTCCTTCTAGCACGTATGTCCCCTCGTCACCGTCACAAGTTGCTGGTATAAGGCCTTATAGTTTCTCAAGCCGCAGGTATTTAGCAGAATTACCCTCTTTGCCCAGGAATAAACTTCCACACCCCCTCTCCCGTCGTGTTTTCCCGCTCCTATCCGTTAACCCGCATCTCTGGCCCCCGTCTCTTTTGCCTTGCCAGCCCCGAGATGTTGTCAAGGCAACGGGTCATGACGTGAGAGGATTCAATCACGCTTGTGACCGTTCATGCGCTGTCGGGCGCACTAATCCTATCATCTGCACGCGCCACCCCTACACACCATGCCCCACGATGTTGACCCCACGTACCCGCTACTGTAGCATCTTCCTGGGGCCACCCTGGCTGTGTGTAGCATACTACTGCTTTGCAAGGCAAACCCTGAGAAGGGTGTGGGCTTTGCTTCTTCCAGTTGGCTAGCTTGGAATACCGATGTCGGACAATCACGCGGAAGAACACGCACCATTGCCTGTTGCCACCATCTCCCCCTTGCCCCTTAACAACCCCCCCTTCCCGACCAGGTTCGTCACCTTTGGGAGCGACCCCAAGGATCGAGACTTCATCCCTATTCTGCCCGCCCACTGGCAGGACGTGCGCATGTCGGTGCTCTTCACCGACCTCTTCCCCCGCAACGGCGGCAAGGTCACGTGGCAGCAGCTGGAGGACAAGGTGGTCGTCAGCTGGGTCGATGTGCCCATGTTCTTCGAAATCCCTGGGTACGTGGCCACCTGGCGCGTTGGTCATCGCCCCCTGTGTGTGGGGCCAGGGTGTTGTTGATCAGCCCTGGGGTGTGCACCCAGGGTGCTGGCATGTCTGCGTGTAGGTTCGTTTGATGGGAGGTCGCGATGGAACCCCTTCCCACCTGTTGCATCCTGTTGCAAGGATTGGTCGCATCCTGACTGTACAGGCTGCAGTTCCCGAGTCATCCTCCATCGGCCACCTGTACAATCGCCAACGGCTCGCTAACGGAGGATTACCCGGCCGCTGGGACCTGTACATATTGGCGTCCAACCCATCCCGGGGAGTCTGCGCAGGTGTATATGTATATGTACATGCTGCGCAAGTGGGTGTACGGCATACCCTCCGCCTGCTTTGTCCGTGTCCTGCTTGGTCAGCCCCCTGCTTTTGAGCGAGTGCCATGTTGATGGATGTGAGGTGAGAGATACCACATCAAAAGAAAGGTGGGGAAAAAAGCCAATCCCACAGCAGCTATGTTGCAAGCCTCTCTGTTTACGAACACCGCCGACGGTGATGGGGCGGCGAGGATGTTTTACCATTCGGGTGGGAGCATCAGCAGCCAAGTGGTATCCCATAGCGCACCAGCGCTTGTTTGCGAGAGGGCCGTCGCGGGCCTGTAGGCGTGGGTAAGTAACCCGATGCTAGTGGGTCGTGCCGTGTGTCTTCGTAGTGCTTGGAGGTCTCAATGCCTTATGTGGGTGTGGGTGTGTTCTCACTTGCGTGCTGGCAGGGCGCCGAGGAATATGTTCCAGGTGATCTTCTATGATTCGGGCAAGGTTGATTTCGCGTGGGCCAGCGTGTCCGCCAGCATCGCCATCGTCGGGGAGTCGTACGGGCATCCGGCACGGCGGTTTGGGAAGGAGACCGGCGAGTTTGGCGGGATCCGGGAGCTGGAGTGGTGCAGGCCACAGGACCAGTGGGAAACCCCCAGCTCGCCCCCCCCCGATGGTGGCGGCAAGGGAGATAACAAGGGCGGCAAGGATAACAAAGGAAAATAAGGATGGCCCTTGAGGACCTTAAGGATAAGAGGGCATACCTAGAGAGATGTGGCTGATTTATAAACACCGATCCGGTTTGGCTCGATCGGTAGAGGTCTGACGAACGGCATGGTTGAGAGGAGGGACGGGTGGGGAGACCCGCCGCGACCGGTAGTCGAGAGATTCCAAAGTCCGCTCAGGGCTGTTGTTGTGGCATTCACATGTAACAAGTTTTTGCACACTGTCTTTGATGCGGGGCTTTGAATGGACTCCGTTGAGTGTCCCAGGGCAGACTTGAACTAGGAGTAGAGGTTGTGGTGGGTGGACTGGCGGAGATGGTTGAGCAGGAAGGAAAGATGCGGGCCGTGCAGCATATGCACAACGTACCTGAACAGAACAACATCGTCTGCAAGCAACGGGAAAATCTCCTGTGCACACGTTTGCTTTCCACGGTCCTGAAGTCGATCACTTTCAGTTTCACAGTGCTGTATAGAAGGTTCGATGTGTGTGTGCAAGGATTCGACTTCCCTGGCATGAGCTGGCCACGAAAAGCAGCTTCCACACAGCTTAGTATTCTATTTATTTTTTTGCACTAAATTTTGCTCAGACAACTCTTCCTGGACGCATGGCGTTCCAATGTTGTGGAATTGATTAATTAAAATCAAAACACGTGCTCCCGTTGGGGAGTCACGGAGCACTGGAGTGCTTTTATAGTCCCTGTATATATCAAGGGTTTAGACAACAAGCGCAGGGCGCGGAAATCGCGAGAATCCGGACGGGCCATGGGAGCTTGAGCCTGCCGTTATCTTTTCCGCGTACTTTCCTAGTCGTCCAGGATAATAAATATATGAATGGATCGAGATGGAAATGTGTAGCTTTGTTAATTGAAAGTATCAAGGAGACAACCAGCGCAGGCCAGAAATTGGAAGAATCCGGACCATGGTATAGCTCGAGCCTATCTGCCGTTATATCTTGTCCGCGTGTCCGAGTCGTTCAGGATGATGAATATGAATGGAGAATGTTAATGTGTAGCCTTCTGCATTGAAATTTTTGCTGGCTTACGTGTAGAGGTGCGTCGCCTTTGCCCTGATAGTCTGCCGCTGGTTTTTATTTTTGTCGACTATATCAAGGCCTTTGACATGGTCCTCTTTGGGCCATCCTCGCTCTGGATGGGGTACCACCAGCGTTTATTGCTGCCATTCGTCGACTGTATGATGAGGGCTCACAGGCAGTAGTGCCGGCGGACTGCGGAAGGCACCACCCCAGCCACCATATTCCTGTCACGTCCGTGATCATTTACGTCCGTGCACTCAAGAAGTTACGCGATTGCTGTAATCGGAATCGTTACGTCCGACGTTTGGTTGGTTCCGATTCAGTATAGGCCGCAGGCTTTGTTCCTTGGGCCGGTGTGGAGCGCCGCGCCGGAAAGGCCTGAATTTCTAGAGTGACAGTCTTAGGTGACCTGACTTAGGTTCGGGCGCAAGACTTTGGGGCGCAAAGCCTTGGTGGCTTGCGCAATATTCCGGTGCGTGACATTTGGCAGTTATGAATCTTTTGTATTGTCCAGACGGAATGATGTTCAGTCCATCTGACAAAGCTAGATACGCAGATCGTAGTGTGCGGTGTGTTGGCTCGCACGTGGCTGTCGAACAGATTTGCTCTGCATTTTGCTGGCAGTCTAACTGCACGTCAGGCGGCTTGCTGGCAGATGCGACAGCGCATGGATGCCGGGATTTTTGGAGGTATTTAGGAGCACAGCAGCGGCCATGATGGTCGTTGTTCGCTCGTTACTCTCCCTCACAACTTGGTGTTGTCGTCAAGGGGTTTAATAGTGGAACAATCCGGAGCAGCCCCCGAGAGTGGTTGCAATGAGTAATTGTCATGAGATTGGTTGACGGAAGTGATAACTGTTTGGTTTCGTCAAGATGATGTGTGTATTGTGGGCGAGACTCGGGAAGGAACCCGGTCGTCGTTGGCCAGTGAGCCATAGCTGGGGTAAGCGGGATAGGTAGACAGGATAGGGGGTGCTAAAGGACACTGCCAGCCGTAAGCCAAGCGGAGCAGTGTGGCGTCACCCGAGGCCTGCTAGGTTATCAAGAACCGCTTAGCCTTATTTGGACAGTGACGCACAAGTACGACATTATACGACTAGACAACACTTGTATTCTTGTCGATGTCTTTTGAAATTAAATGTGAATGGTTTGGTTGCTTTCCAAATATATAAAGCATCATGGTTTTATTCTACACCTGGCTGGCTACGGAATTGCCTGTCATGAGGTCGGCGGCCAAGTATGTCCGTGACCTGCATCACACACATGATTACTGCTGATAGTGGATGCATTCAAGTAGCGGTAATGACCAGTCTAGGATATAATGGCACGCAAACGCGACATTCCCCCTTCACCACGGGGTGTGGCAAGGTTGTGTCCTGTCACCATACAGACCTCTGTTCATAATTGTCGTGGCTCACGTCATGCCGCGCCAGGCACGTGCGCGCTTTACTGCTCTTACTGAGGGGTTTGAGCCCGGCTTGGACATCCTTAACGAACGCGAGCACGGCGGGGGTGGCACGGGCTACCGCCTGGCTGACCTGATTTATGCGGACGACACCACCCTCATCGCGCGCCCCGAGCACATTCAGACCTGGCTGGACTGTCTGGGCTTGGAGGCGAGGGCGGTGGGGTTGGAGATTAGTGTCAAAACTGAGGCGATGGTGATCGGGGCCTCCAGTCGCCCACCGCTGCCGCGCCTGATCGACGGAACGCAGGTCCCGTTCCGTGACCGCTTCAAACTGCTGGGGAGCATGCATGCTCCCTGACACCGCCGACGATGTGGACGTCCGTGCATATCGGCCTGGCCTGGGCCAGGCTCTGTTCGCTCAACACCTACTGGCGCTCGATTAGCCGGCCTGGGCGAGCACCGCAAGCGCATGCTCTTCAAGGTCCTCGTCCTCACGGTGCTTACGTATGGCCCGCCCATGCAACTAGGCGTGGACACTCACGGACACACTGGCGGCTAATTAAGCTAGACGGCACGGTTTACAGGATGCTCCGACAGGTCCAGAATGTAGGGTTTTTCAAGCGTACCTGACATTAGAGTCTTTGTATCAGGGTATGCCTCGTATTTCGGACGAGAGTAGGCAGCATATGATAGCATTTGTAGAACATCTTGCTCGCACCAGCCAGCTTCGACACCGCCCTTGGTCTGGCCGGCAGGCCCCCAGCGGCTTGGCCAACCACTGATGGCGGCATATTTCGACCTGGCCTGGCCCCAAGGACATTCCCAGGAAGCTAGGTAAGCCTGCCATGAACTCATGAACTGTGTACACCCAGATGTTGCCGTGGCCGACCTAGTGGTCCCAGCCCAGCTAGTTTGGTTGGACACCGCATCCACTCCCTTTCCCTTCTTTGGACTGCCATGCAGAACAAGAAGCTAGAGGTGGAAGAAAATTGTCCAGGCTCACACGCCAGCCCCTGTGGGCAAGCCACCCCCCCCCAAGAGGAAGGGGCGTTTTGCTGAGTAGCGTAGGTAGGATTTTCTATACTAGATAGCTTAGAGTTAGGTTTGGTCGATTATGTGGCTTCTTCCGGGCCCTCCACCCACCCAACATGGAATACATGACCGGGCCCATGACGGAGGCATGTTATAATTTAATTTTACTTTTAATTTACTTTACGTGTAGAGCGGCTTCTAGATATAACCTAGAGGGTGGGGCGCCGGAAACAGCTTAATTGCTTGATCAGGCCGTGTATTTCGAGCCTAACTGGCCGACCGCGGATTGAGTGGATCAGTAGTGGTGATCGAGTGCTCAACACTCCTGATCACCATTGCTGCGATCGCTCTTCCATGCACGTACCATTTACGAGTAAATACCCGCAAATGGAAAACCACAGTTCTAAAAGGTCTACTAGCTCTAAGTCAGTCATTACGTTAGCCATGTCATGTATGTTTCCAAATGGTGCATGGGGCTCGCGCAGCTGTGGGGCTCGCGCCCCCCCCGCCGCCCGCCGCTTCACCCCTGAGACGGCCGGCCGCCCGTCTCAGTCTTGCCGGACCCCCCCCGCTGTGCCTGCGCCCCCCTCCTCGGCCGCGGACTATACCAAGTCCCCGCACCTTGAAGGAGGGCTGCCTTGCCACCAATTAACGACGTCGTCCACCCCTTCACTTTGGAGGAATTGGATGGCGCCCTTGCTCGCCTGCGGGCTGCGGTACGACGCGGCGCGCGGTCGGCACTCCTGCCGCGACCGCACTTTTCGGCTAGCTGAGCTGCTGAAGACCTCCGACCTGGCGGTCAGCGGGAACTTCTGCTGGCGTTCTGCAACGTACCGCGTTGTGCTCTAGCTCTGATCAGAGCTCCTCCGCCTGCTGAGTGGCAGACGGCCGGCCATCCGCCAGTCATGCATGCTGTACAAGAAGGGATCCGGCTGCTGACCCCGCGGTAACTATCGGGGTCAGTGCATGTCGCTGCCTCCAGAGCGCCGCGCAGAAGGTCTTCATAGTGATCATGCGCATGATGCTGCTGACAGGCTCCCCGCCGTGCTGGACCCACACCTGGGTGAGTCTCAGATGGGTTTCTGTCGTGGCCGTAGGCACTGTCATGGCAGTCATGGCTGTATTTGTCGCGCGCCGGTTGCAATGGACGAGGTGCGTCACATTTGCCCTGATGTTTTTCTGGCGCTGGTCGTCATTTTTGTTGCCTATATATATCAAGGCTTTCGACAGGGTCCACTGGGAAGCTCTTTGGGCAATCCTAGCCCTCTGGATCGCCGGTGTGCCGCCCTGGGCAGCGCGACCAGCGTTTATTGCTGCCATTCGCCGGCAGCCTGTATATGAGGGCTCACAGGCAGTAGTGCGGACTGCGGAAGGCACCACCCCACCATTCCCCCTTCACCACGGGGGGTGGCAGTTAGTGTACACGTCAGCCTGTCTCCCTACCTGTTCATCATATAATAATATTGTCCCACGTGGATCGATCACGTCATGCGCCCGGCACGTGCACGCTTTACTGCTGGTTCGAGCCCGGCTTGGACATGCATCCTAGCTTATAACGATCGCGAATATGGCGGCGGTGGCCCTGGCTCAGACCGCCTGTCAGACCTGATTTATGTGGATGATACCGCCTCGTGAGCATCATACGCCCCGAGCACATTCAGACCTGGCTGGACGTACTGTCTGGGCCGGCTTGGAGGTGCGGCCCGGGCGGTGCATGGGGTTGGAGATTAGTGTCAAAACTGAGGGGATGGTGATTGGGGCTACCAGTCGCCCGCCGCTGCCGCGGCTGCTAGACGGGACCGGCGGAGGTCCCGGCCGTTCGCTTCAAACTGCTGGGGACTCAGCACGCGCTCCCTGACACCGCCGACAATGTGGACATCCGCATCGGCCTGGCCTGGGCTAGGCATGCACCGTTCGCTCAACCTAAACCTACTGGCACTCGAAGGACCTCCAGGGTGAGCACGTATACCGCAAGCTAATGCTCCACTTCAAGGTCCTGGTCCTAACGGTGCTCACCTATGGCGCCGAGGCATGGACGCTCACGGACACGCTGCTGGCCACACGGCTGAACGGCACGGTTACCAGGATTCTCCGACATGCAGGGCCTGGACATAGATAGGGTTTTCCACACATTGGTCTTTAGAGTCTCTGTATCAGGGTATGCCTCGCATTTCGGACGAGATTAGGCAGCGTAGGATAGCATTAATTCGTAGTAGGACATCTTGCTCGCACCAGTCAGGTAGACACCGACCTCGAGGTCTGGCTGGCCCCCGGCAGCGGCTTGGCCAACCGGGCGGCATACCCTGACCTGGCCTGCCGCCAGGCCCCAAGGACATATTCCTAGAAAGATCGGGTACCTAAGCATGCCATGACCTATTTACAGCTGTTGCTCAGTGGCCGACCTAGTGGTCCCAGCCCCTTTTGAACACCGCATTCACTACCACTGATCTCTTGCTTGGACTGCTATATATGCAGAACAAGAAGAGGTGGAAAACGATTGTCCAGGCTCACACGCTGGCCCCTGTGGGCAAGCCCCGTACGTCCCGGCCTAAAAGGACGGGGCGCTTTGCTGAGTAGAGTAGTTAGGGTGTTTCAGATTAGCTTAGAGTTAGCTTCGCGTTCGGTTTAATTCGCGCCGCTTCGCCCACCTCCATCCATCCAACAAGGGAATATGTGCTACATGATCTCCCAACGGAGTCATGTTATAATTTAATTTAATGTTTCCAAATTAATTATTTATTTAATTAGACTCGTGTTCCCGTTGGGGAGTCACGGAGCATTAACCCGGCCGATGGATGGATGGATGCAAACAATCCTACCGGTCTAATCTATCTACTACAACATCAAGCCAACTCTAGTCTAAGCTCTCTACCCTAGGGGACCTGTCTGGTGTGCCTCCCGTGTGTTTGCAAACGCGCGGGCGCTTCGGCCCACGGGAGGGGGGTCGTTGTCCTCTATGACCTGGGCCCACTTGGCCTTGTCCATCATCTTGTTCCAAATCACGGAGAGGCCTAGGCCCCCCATGTCCTCGACTAGCTGTTCTTGGAAGGTGCGGGCCCATGCGGCAGCGAGCATTGCTGGGCCCAGCCCACGTAAGGAGGTGCCGGCCGGCCAGGCTGAGCTGGGCGCAGCCCCGCAGGGGGCCCACGTGAGGTGTCTGCCTGGTTGGCATGCGATCGGCTAAGTGCCTTACTAGCTGCAGGCGCCGCTGGTGATATATGGTAACCGGAGACGTCCGTCCTATAGTCAGCAAAATTGGTGCGAGAGGTCCCCAGTTCGATTCCGGTCGGATTCATTTGCAGATCGCGTTTTCCGCGTTTTCCGCGGCCTGGCACTGAACGCAAAGGTTTTCACCTTTGCGGAGTGTCTGATCAGAATATATGGCATGCCGAGGTACATGCAGGTCCTCATTGCGAACATGAGCAGTGTAGCGTACACGGAAAATGGATCGCAGCATGTTGGTGACCGCGCCGTCCAGCTTTCGGGCCGGCCAGGTCGGCGGTGAGGGTCCACGTCTCGGCCCCGTACGTAAGAACAGCCTGGAGGACTAGGACCTTAAACATGTCCTACATAATTATCTATCTGTGTTGTTGTATGTTTCCCAATGGATTGCGTGTGCCCACGGCCCATCGATCCATCCGTCCATCCTTCCTTCCTTCCATCGGGGTTAATGCTAGCTCCATGACTCCCCGACGGGATCATGAGTTTAATGAATGAATGAGTTAATTAATTAATGTTTCCAAACGTCCAAGGACTGCACACGGTGCGAAGGCAAAAAACGTCCGGAGGACAGCGCTTTCGGCGGGAACCAACAGCCCGCGTATGCCAGAAAACATCATGTTACTGTAGCGACGCGGTATGGATCGATAACGAACCAGTGCCAAGCTCGGAACGGCCGCAAAGGAGATCTGGCATCACGGGGTTCAGATGCGTGGAGATACTACCGATATCCGGCAGCCGGTCCACGACCTGTTTGTAGAGCTTTTGCCAAGGACTTGACGGAGCATAATTTCTCGGTCATAGTCTTTGACCAACAAACGATGCAAGAGTTCAACAGGAGTGGTGATGAAATCGACATGATCAGAACAAAGACGGGAAAAACGATCGATGCAACAGACTAAGAACTCTATATGAAGTGAGACAACTATGCCTGGACGCATGGCGATCCAACGCCGCGTACTCGATCGAGGACTAGGGTAGTTGTCTGAGAGGAAAGACGCAAAGGCCGCGTGGCTATCTCTAGGTAGACCTGCATGGAGGGAGACAGAGGGTAACAAGAAAGGTTAATTGATAGGGAAAACACACACACACACACACACACACACACACACACACACACACACACACACACCAGGACCAACAAAAACAACCAAAACTAAGAAGGAAAAGAGGAACTCTATGTATTCCTTCCTTCTTGTATGTACGTCTCCGCTGCGCACATGGGATCGTTGGCTGCTAGAGTCATGGCTGGGCACGTGTATAATATTATCTGTTACATGCTTTAGGTACCAAATCTAATTTTGCATGGCCCTGTAATTCGAGGCATGCGATTAGATTAATTTATACTTCTAGAGTTTGCAAGATCAATTCCCCTTGGAAGCATTTGTCGCAAAGTCAACTCGACCACCATTACTACGGTATTTATAGCTCTTGCAACCCCGCCAAATTTAAATCTTCAGTGTCTGGAAAAAGACTTACATTTAAAATCCACGCATATGGTCTGGTCCATCCATCATGGAATATGTGCTACATGATCTCCCCACGGAGGCATGTTATAATTTATTTTTTTAAAAAAATATGGTCTGGATGCTCTCGATTTCTGGCCATTACTAGATGTCTCATTGATCTATGATAACTTACGCCTCACTTCCAATAATATAACACACATGAAAGATCGTAATCAAGTGTGAAGCGGGCCGAATCGATCTCGCCTTGCACGTCTCCATAGCGCTTGTAGCATCCCCATCCTACTTCCCAAATAAGACACCTATCAACATAATTGATATCTGCAAAACGATATCAACATGAAGCCTGGCGCAGCCACGTCCAGCCACAAACTAACACCCTTTCACGTGGTCATCACTGGCTATCTCCCCGCTCCACGCACGACCAGCCACGCCCCGACAACGCTTCACGAAGGTCTACATCCCACGAGGGTGACCCCATCACCTTCCAAAAGCCTAGGTGACCGCGATGGATGCTTTGAAATCCCTCTGCAATCAAATAAGATGTGTCAACTCAGGTTGCTGTAAATGTCCCCCCCCTCGCCCCCCGCCGCACCCCCCGACAACCGCCGGAAGGGCGACCGCGCCGCCTCCTGCTCCTCGGCCAGCTTGGCCTCCTGCAGTCGCTGGATCAGCTCCAACCCATCGGCCGGGCGCGTGTAGTACACGCGCGGCGAGGCCGACCCTTGCAGCGCGTACGCGTTGGAGAGGGTCTCCCACCGCTTGCGCGGCGTGCGCGACTCGGCCCACCCGTTGGCCGAGTCCCAATCCCCACCCCCCCGCCCTCCGTGCCCAGCCGGAGCGAGCTACTCGACGCACCCAGAGCGTCCAGTCCCCCCACCGCCGCGTCACACGCGTCGCCATCCCCACCCCCGAGACGGCTGGACCCGCCCACATCGCCCGCCACGCTCCCCCGCCCCCCTCGCCCGGACAACGAGGCACCCAGAACGCTGCCGGACTCATCCAACGGCGAACCCCCGCTGCTATTGATAGCCTCCAGGCCGCGCAGCCGCAGCCCCCCCTTGTCGCTCACCGGAACGATTACGTCATCTTCCCCAGAGAGCGACACTGAGGTGGATGCGCGCGCGCCCCCGTCCTTCTCCTGACCCTCCCCCTCCCCCTCCCCCGCATCATCGTCGCTGCTGCTGCCCGCAAACTCGTTCGCGCCGATTGGGACAAGCATGGTCTCCTCCACCACGCCCTCGCCCAGAAGGCTCTCGGGGTCCCTGAGGGGGATCGCCAGGTGGTCGCCCTCGGCCGCCGACCCGTCCTTGTTCCCCCCTCCCGCCGATGCAGTGGCGGCCGCCCCGGCGCCGGAGCTCGTGGCCGCGCGGCTCGTCCCGGCCGAAGAAGAGCGAATGGACCGGGTGTCACCTGTCCCCGCGTGGCCGGCGGTGCCTTTAATGCTGGCGCGGCTCTGCGCGTGGAGCTGGTCCGCGAGCATGGAGATGGCCTCGTGCCATTCGGCGATGTAAGCGACAGGGTCGGTGAAGGAGACCTCAGAGGAGGACTTGAGCACAAACTTGCGGCGGCGGGACTTGGAGGACTGGAACGCCTCGAAGATGGCCTCCGTTGGGTCGGACGACTGGAACCAGACGAGGTCGCGCAGCTCTATCATCCCGCGCTCCTTGAGGTCGCCGTGGGTGCCCTCCAGGTAGTAGGTGAGCACGCCGGACGCCCAGAGCACGAACATGCGCCGCTCCCAGCGCGCGGGATACTTGTGCCGCTTCTTGAGCAGCCAGCCGCGCTTGACCTCGATCTGCGATAGCTTGGCCTGCGGGAGCGGGCGGGATTTGACGGTCGATGTTGGGGAGGAGACGCTGGATTGGGCCTGCGTGTCGCGCTCTGCCAAGGGGATGCCTGACTGCGCGTGATGCCGTTCCTGCATGACCGCGTCGTGGCGGTCCGTGAGGATGTCCACCCATTCCTGACGCTTCTCCACGCTCGACGCCTTGAGCCGGAACAGGTGGACGCGGTTCTTCTTGTGCGGCTGGTTCCCTTGGAACGTGAATATCAGGTCGATGTCCTCCTCCTTGCTTTTCGCCTTCTTTGCGCTCTCGTCCACCCATTTCAAGGTCCACAGGCTGATGCGGCCCCGCTCCTCCAGTCGACCGTCCGAGAGTTCTCGGAAGTAACGGACTTCGTCGTCCTCGCGTAGAACGAAGAGTCGCCGTTCCCATACATGTGGCCGCTTGTGTTTCCGTTGCTTCATCAGCCAACCACGCTTAATTTCCTGAGACTCCGCCACGTGAGCCCCGCTGTCGGATCCCCTGGATGAACTGGCTCGTTGGCCACCTTCCTTGCCACCTGCTTCCCCAGCGTCGGGGACGGCCCCCCAAGCATCCCTCTTCGCGAGAGATTCTGGTCCAGGAGGAAGGGATAAGCGCTCTCGCGCGCTTCCCTGAGCATGAGGGGATTGGACCGCTTGCTCCCGAAAAGAGCCGAGGCGATTGCTCGCATCTCCGCCCGCCGCGGACTCCGAACCATTAGTCGAGACTCGCAAAGGGAAAGGCATTTCAATTGAAGTCGTACTCGGAATTCAATTTACACTACTAAGCACTTAGAACGAGCTATCCATTTCCTCCCAGGCCTAGCCGATTCGTGGAGGCGAGAACAGCTTTCGCAACCTTAGCTACCTAGCCTCGCATAAACCCGTAATTACCGATGACACGCCCGGGGCTGACGCATCTACGCCCGCCATATTCAACGCAAAACAGGTCAGGCATGGTGAAGGCCTTTACAATCCATGGGTATAGGACACCGGGGGTCAGATTTCATACCCACACCTGACCCACACTCGAATTGTACTGGAATTTGCCGTTGACATGATGGCCCCCGTCTACCTACGTCCAGGCATGTTCACCATCGCATCATCAAACGCGCGTGTTCACGCCCCGCATCAACATCAGGTTTCCGTTGTCGTAATGACTTGGCCCCCTGGCCGTCGAATCTCCCGCAACTATCGTCAGCCCAACGCCGTAGTGCCGCTTCATGCCGGAAGGATACGGTCCTATACGGATTCCAACCTCCAGAGGTTCAACTCGTGTTGAGTTCACACTTCACAAGCGAGGGTGTACGGGTTCTATGCCCGAGAACGAGTCGTTGGCCAGGGCCTGAGCGCTGATGCCCGTCTCTGATGAGCCTCTTGACGCCTAGTCAACCAGGTGTTTGGAGAGAAAATAATATATGCATGGAGATGGGGGGCGACCACGAGATGCCGCGTCGTGCATACTCTGTCGTGCTTGGGTGTTGAGTGTAGTGCTTGGAAAAAGGATAGTAGGGTGAAATTTTTGGGGTGAAGTTTCTTTCTTTTGCGGCCTGTTTTTCATTACAATTTCGTTGTCGAGTTGTCAGTGTAGGGTAAGAAGCCATGCTAATTCCGTGATAGCCTAAATTTGGTTAACAAGGTCCCCTTTCTGCCGGCTGAATTGCCATGGATGATCAGTATGTCACGGAGGGTGAGGATCCTAGCCAGGCCCAAAAAGGTAAGTGGGAGATTGCAAGTTATGGACTAATCAGGGTTATGCTTTGCTTTGTTTCCCCCGTCGGTTGGTCCTAGAAAGTAAATCCCGGGCTTGGTTTCTTCTTCTGCCCGGCTACAATTTGCGATCGCAGATATTGACGATTTTGAAGCTCGTTTAGCGGGAAAGGCGTCAGCTGGGCGCTCCGCTCCAGCTCGGCCTGCGGCAAATGCCGGTACGATCGGAGTTCCGTTGGCAAGCCAGATCCATGTATGGTCTTGTTTGCAATGTTGGTATGATTCGATGCTCTTTCCTGTCGGAGCTTCCACGTTTTGCTGATATGCGGTGGTTCACAGTCTGTTCTGTCAGTTAATTCTGGTGTGGTCAAAACTGTTTTTGTTGCCCTGCCATCTCACCTGCCTCTCTGGCTTTTGCAATATCTCTCCCCCTCTCTCCTGCATTGCAACCAGGCGCCAAGGTGGAGCATGAAAGAAAACGCCCGAATTCCGGAAACAAGGCTGTCCCGCAGCACGTTCCGCCCTCCAGGATAACAGAGAAGGTGGGTGTACCAGATTCCAAGCTATCTAAAGGGGTGGCACGGGCGAAGCATTGTCCTTAACTTCTCCCATCGTTTGATAGAGCAGATTCAATCGCCAAAGCCGAGGCCCAGATCGCATGAGCCTTGCAGATCAACCACCATGCGGTGGGGGGAAACACCTCTGCCTGTGTGGAACCAATGTGGCAGCTTTCTTGGCCTTGACACCAAATGACTGGCCACCAAATGACAGCCCCCCCTGTTTCACACTCGTTTCCCAACCTGCTTTGCCGCAGTTCGTCATTCTGCCCTACCCGTCGTCGCCTATGCTTTTTCATCCCCTGGGCTGTTATCTGCACATCATGCTTTCCCATCGCCAGGTTGTGTGAAATTTTATTTATGTGGATTGTCCCTGGAATAACAGGTGGCACGACTAGGAAGCTATGGAGATAGTGTGTGCATGCTGTACTAAAAGTTTCTGGGGGTAGCGCAGGCTGCTGGTGCATGGCATGGTGCGCTTATATGTAAGAACAGACTTGGTGCCTGTGAAGATGAATTATTGTTGTAAGGGCAAAACATGCATCGCAAGGTTCTTTCAGGTCGTACGCAGCGGGGCAGCCCATGTTGCGTGCATGGCATGCCCAATCCTGTGTGATGTAATGATCTTACTCATGGGCGTTGGTCAGGGTATCGTTGGTTGGTAGTAAACGCATGCAGAGCCAAGCCTGGCAGTTCTCGTAGTCTATTCTTACCAAGGTCAAGGGATATGACCCCCTTGGTATTATGGCGATACTCACGGTGGGTTTGGCACATGCTAGCCTCCCCTTGGTGCCGTTTCATGGGCGGTTCTATCGGCATGTCCCACCGCCGGTTCCGTTGCATGGACGGTTCTATCGGCATGTCCCACCCCCATGGTATTCCATGCCATCACGGTTCGTGCAATGGCTCGTGTGTGTGCTTGCACACCGAGTACATACTTCCTCAGTTTGCTGTTGACACTGCTCGAGTCCTCCAACTGGTCAAGGTCTGCTGAAGCTCTTTTGAAGTTGTAATTCTGACGAACATGATTATTGCTTTGTTGCTATTCACACGTCGGACACGAAATAATGCCCACGTCGTGGGTACCAGGAACAAGAGGAGGCGGATGCCAGGGAGGCCATGGATGAGCTGGACAAGTTTGACCAGAAGCTGGGTGGGGCGAGGGACTGAGCCCGAACCAAGAGGGGCACCAAACATGATGTGTGCGTCTCGTCCACGTACATATTTGGTGGCACCCAGTGTCCACCCAGTGCCACCACATGCTGAAGACCCACGGAAACTTGCAAGGAAACTGTGGGAAACTGTGGTGAATAACCCGGAACGATTCAATGCGGTCATCTAGGTGGCAAGGTGGCAGAAAAACGGCCACGTTTTGTAAACACGGTTGAACGGCCAGCGGAAGGGCTAAAATAGTGAATGAGAGGCTACTGTAATTGGAACCTTACACGTGCAACAAACTATTCAAAATACTCCATGACTTCACTGTGCATGACAAAAAATAGTACGTCGCACATTGTCTTTTTATTTCGAAAATTATAATATAAAAATGCATACATGTTTTTATCGCTTGTTATCATGACATGCCACATCCACATCATTGCCATTGCCAAATATCAAGTGAGTGTTTGACCACATAGGCTCAAGGCCGCCGTGCTCTTGTTCGTCCTATATTCGTACGTGTTGTTATCAAGATATTTGTGCCCGCAGTGCTCAACACTAAAGACCTCACTGGTCAGTGTACCAAACAGAGTTCCATGCATCATGCATGCTAGACAAAGCCAGAATCAGTTCATCGAAACTGCATCACAACCAGTGTAACTTGGCTGGAATAGAACGAGCTTCAGCGGTCATTGTGATCAGCGAATCGCAGAACACATGCATTCTGGCTCTTGCTGCTTTGATCAACATTCAAATTTGGCATTCTTCCTTATCAAGGAATGCTCATAGCCGCGACAGCTGGCACCATGCGCGCATGCCGCAACTGCTCCGACTTGAACATCTCTTTCGTCGCCTTCTTGGCCGCCTTGGCCTGACGCTGCATCTCCTTCACCGCGGCCTGCACCGCACAGGTTGGCGACCACACAGCATTAATAAATTAATTAATTAATTAATGTAATACCACAAAGCATGCACACATGTTAGAGGATAAATTCCACAGAGCGCAGCCGAAAACAAGAGCCGGACAGGCAGAGAGAAAAGGTTACTCGCCCCCCCCGGATGTTTGTGGGCCACCATGAGCCCCTCCCCACCCCTTCACTACACAGGGCTTCAAAACTGAAGGCCCCCCATGCCCTACACCACCCGTGAATCCAGATACGTCTGCTGGTTGAATCAGCCTGGTTGCTCTATCATCGTGTGTGTTGCTTCTTCATCACGTGCCCATTGTCTCACTAACTCAAGATGAAATGCGGATTGCGTGGTCCCTTGCGTTATAATCATTCTAAATAAATGCACACGTGCCCAAAACCCTTACTAGAAACACTGGTCATCCTCATAAAATACCCTCCATAAATTACCCTCACAAAAGGGGGTGCGCATCCTGATAGTAGTTCTCGCATGCTTGTCCGATAGCCCTGAGTATACATTCATTGAGAATGACAAGTTACAGAGGTGAGAGCGGCATGCAACATAAGGAAAGCCCCCAAAAGAGGAAGAACCCCCCCCCAAATAAACAGACACTGGCATGCAAGGATCAAGCCAAGACAAGGTACAAAACTACATCAACACGCAGCAACAGCGCTGCCGGCCCACCAGGCCTGGAAAGGATCTGGACCACATGGGCCGCGACAAAGCCGGCCCGGATGTGGTGGAACAACACATCAGCCACGGGACGCCCTGAGTACATCAAGGAGACAACCAGCGCAGGCCAGAAATCGGGAGAATCTAGAAATGAGTACATATTTATAGCATCAGAGGGATGTGAACTGTTATTCTATTATTATTATGTGAACTATTATATTATTTATAGCATCAGAGGGATGTGAACTTGTTTGTAAAACAAACATTTGCATTATGATGGAACGCGAGGCAAGACTACCCCACTCACCTTGCGCGCTTTCTTCTCCTCCGGCGTCTCGTCCCTCGGCCGCGCGCCCAATCGCCGGGCCTCACGACCATCCTCCTCGTCCTCCTCCGCATCTGCCCCGCGGGCGGCACCCCCCTGCACGTCCCTGGCGGATGCCTCGGCCGCAGCGGCCGGCTTGGCGGGGTTGTACCCCGAGGGCAGCGCGTGGGGGCCCGTCAGCCGGATGATCTTGCGATCTGCATTCCCTGATGATGCCTGGACGCCGGCCGCGTCCTCCGATGCCTTCTTACGGGGCTTGCGACGAGAGGGCTCCGAGATCCGCCCTGTACGAAAACCAGGGAGAGTGAGGGGGGGGGGGAGGTTGGAGCCATGGGGGGTAATAAACGCTTGGGGGAGCCATGAGCCATGGGGCGTGGCAGGTAAACTGTTCATGATGGCACCTTGCAATAAGATTCATGTGGGAATTGGCTGCGCCCTCCGTAAAATGGCCGGCGCGGCGAGTTCCCTTCAAGTGTGTGGCTAAGCAAGTGCACCTTCTTCTAAGGTCGACGAAGTGGGTAGCTTCTGGTGGCTGACACCCAAATTTGTGGCGGGCGCGAGGCAACCTAACCCTTACGTACGCCTTCTGGGAAGAAGCGCGGATCTGCCAGGGTTCCCTCAGCCCTAGCATTACAATTCGTTCAAGTGGCCCGCCGGAGCGGCTGTACAATTTTTCCCCGTGAGCGCGCTGCCAAGTGTACTTGTGGGCAAATTTTTAGGTGCTCCGTCACTTCGAGGTACTAAAAATTAGGCTACGGTACAAATTCAGCGAATTTCAGCGAATTTCCAGTCGAACCAAAGGAAGTGACGCCAACTACCAAAAAGTTTCCGTTACGAATTTTCAGCCCAACACTCGCGCAAAATGAAGTGACGGCAACTACCAAAACGTTTCCGTTACGAATTTTCACTCCCACACGTTTGCACAAGAGGAAGTGACGGCAACTACCAAAAAGTTTCCGTTACGAATTTTCAGTCCCACACTTCGCGCAAATTTTAGTAGGGCTGCACGCAAGCTACCTTTCAAAATTTTGCGCTAGTATGGAACGCATTTCATTCGTCTGGAGGAACGCTGCCCGCCAACTACCCCCGTTCAGAAAGTTCCGCCGAAATTTACTTGAGATTTGGAAATCTGAACGTCCGCGCAAATTTTAGTAGGGCTGCACGCAAGCTACCTTTCAAAATTTTGCGCAAGTATGGAGCGCAATTCATTCGTCCGGAGGAATGCTGCTCGTCAACTGCCCCCGTTCAGAAAGTTGCGCCGAACTTTACTTGAGACTTGGAAATCTGAACGTGCGGTTGGAGTTTCGCGGGGAAACCCAAGTTCCCCAAGTAATTCACCAATGACGCGCTTCGAACACTTGCCCGCTAAAACCTAAGCAGCCGCTCCGGCTGGCCACTTAAACGAAACATGATGGAGTGCCAGGCGCCGGGAACCTGGCAGCTATCCCCGGCCCCCGGGTTTTGCGAACTGTTGCCAGGGGGGGGGCGGCTGTGCAAAAATGTCTAACATGAGCAATGGTGGTTGCTCCGTTCAAAACCCTTACCCCACCTACCCACGAGGCTGCTTATATTTGGCCCCTCCAGCCACCTACCCGTGTGTTTGTTCCTCAGGCATTGTCCCTGTTACAACCCCTACCCGGCCCATCCAAACCCTCCTTCCACCTACCCACGTGGTTGAACCATTTACAACCCTCCTTCCACCTAGCCGGGTGGTAGCACCGTGGCCATCGTCCCCACTACCAGACCTAGCCGGGTACTTGCCCCATCTTGACAGCTCCCCCCACCTACCCGGATGGTTGTCCAAGTTGGACAGCGTCGAGATGATCGTCTCACAGTCCCACGCATCCCCTGCAGGCTCCTCGTACTCCTCCAGCTCCTCACGATGAGGAACGTACGCGCGGCCGTACGAGACCTGGACGGGGCTGCCAGGGTCATCTGCCGCCTCCTCCTCAAGCACCGCTCCCTCCTCGTCCTCCTCCTCCGCACCATTTCCCCCATTCGCCTGCCGCGTGGCCGGGTGATCCACGGCCCCACCGGGCCGATCCGCTGTGCCAGATGCCAGCGTTGACCCGGCTGCATGCTTGTGCTTAACCATGGCGCCCCCGTCCGCCTCGTCGCGTGCCGCACCAGCGGTATCAGTACGCCCTTCCTCCCCCCCTGTCGTCCCTTTGCTCTTGCCCCTGGCTGGGGGCTGGTAGGCCAGCGTCACGGCCGCGTTGGCGCGCGCATCGTGAAGGAACTCGTCGATCACGTTGGAGAAGAGGGACAGGTCCGCGCGGCCGCAAGCAGAAGGCTCGTCCGGGTCCAGCTCCCCGATCTCGTCATCTCCATACTCATGCAGCGCCAGCTGGCGACCGGGGGGGTACGTAGAAGCGAGGGCAAAGGAACAACGGCAAGGAGCATGAATGAGCAGGAGAGGTAGGCAGGGGAACCTAGGCATGAGGTGACCGGCGCAGGCTTGGCATTACTGTGGTTTAGTGGCCATGCGTACACGTGAGGGAACCAGCACAGGGTTGACACCGTCAGAGTGGGAGCTACGGCATTCAGCGTTGCGTGCCATGGGTGGAATACTCCCAGGGGCAGGCACACCCATGAACAGATTCGAGCAACTTTGGCACCCACCGTCATCGCTGTTCACGATCCTGCTTTGTGGTTTTGCCAAAGATCAAAGGATTGTGCCCTGGATACAGAATAGCCGGTTGGCCATGTAGCTGCAGAGACTAACATGACAGAAAGCGCCACATCCAAACACGGCAATCACACAGCCCCCACCAATGGATACCCATCTTGCCAGCAACGCCCCCCCCCCACACACAGACATACACACACACACACACACACACACACACACACACACACAGAAAAGCTGCTCCCGTCAATTAAGATCCCTGCCACGGTGCGTAGATGGCAACATACACCAAAGCAAATGCCGTCATCCGCATCATACCCGTGCCCTCCTGACCAGAACCGACTCAGAACACACTCAGCACCAACCACACCCACCCATCCACCTCCCACTGCACATTTCCCAACCCCCGTCTAAATACGTTGGCAAGCATCGTTTCCATCCATCCTCAAAACACCACTTTCACAAAACAACAACAAATGACATTTCCATGCAAAAGCAACATCTGACACTTCCATACATCGATGCTGCAGCCCCATTTCCGTACATTTTCAAACATCTCATCCAGTTCCCCCGGCCGTCGCCGCTCGTCCAGCTGGCCCGTTGTCGGCATGCCACCTCTCGCCGGCGCCCACCGGGGCCCGCGCCGCCTGGGCGAGCCCCCTTCCTCGTCCTCGTCCTCGTCGCCCTCGTCCTCCTCCTCGTCGTCATCATACTGCCACCCATCCTCCTCCTCCTCCTCCTCCCCTTCCTCATCCCCCTCACTCCCCTCATAGTCCTCATACTCCTCATCCCCATCCTCTTCCTCCTCGTCTTCAACCCCCCGCATCCGCGCACGTGACCGTGAATGATGCGACCGCATCCCCTCCTCCTCCTCCTCCTCCTCCCCATCCTGCTTTTCCTCAACCTCCCTGCCGCGGTCGCTCCTCCCATCGCCAGCATTAGCGCACACCACAAAGTCGTCCTCAAGCTCCCCGCCGTCACCATCAACAGACACATCGTCCTCCAGCAGCGCGGCAATCTGCCAAGGGGGGGGGGGGGGATACAGGTAGCACCAGGTGGGAGCATGTCTATTATAGTATCACTAGATACACCCGGGAAGACTAGGCCCACATAGGGCATAGGTAGCATATAGGCAGCATGCAGGCATCATATAGGCACGATTTAGAGTTAGCGCATCTGCAGCGGACGAACGTGTTGAAACACATGTCCCATTATTCTTATTATTCAGCGTCCTGGTGGCCTTAGTTTTGTGGATGCCTCCAACATGCGCATGCCCTGGCTGTCCACATCATGTCATGGCGGCCTTAGTCTCAAAGTGCACCTCGATACTCTGCATGTGCCCTAGTCGTTGAAGTCATGTCCTGGTTGTATTATTTACATGACGAACCAGCTTTAGCTGATTGTCTTATTATTATTATCATTATTATTATAATTCTTCACATCCTGCTTGTCCTAATCAGGCGCGTACCTCTGGGTCCAGGTGGGGCAGTGCCCCTGAGGCACGTGTGTAGAAGCTCCCCAACGGCCCGCTCTCGCCGCTGATGCCCTCGTCTTGTGTCGTCACGGCTTTCGGCACCCTGACATGGGTCGCATCCACCACCTGTGCCACCACAGACGTGGGCCAAAATAGTGAGGCCACCAATTAAAATCCAGCCAGTGGTCAGCAAACCAGACGCACGTTTCCCCCAAATTCAAGTCAGGTGCAGGGTGGTTCATAAAAACGCGCTGTCAGGGCAGCCTCGGATATTTCAGCTTAGTGAACTCCAACTTCACTTTTCCAGAGGCCAGCACGCATATACACCCCAACGCCAGCACACACGTCGTCCCCCCAATCTCGTTTAAGATTGGGGTCCGGCCGACCCAGGGCTGCGATCTTAAACCTAAAATCAAATCCAGGGTTGACGATCTTAAAGTTGAGAGCAGTAGGCGATCCTACACCTGATGCGGTATACATGAGTACACTATCAATATCGAATACCACTAACCAGCTATTTGTACCTACTTTCAGATCTTTTGCCCCAAACCAGCCCTGCGATCTTAAACCTGAAATTCCTAAATCCAGGGTCTCAAGATCTTAAACCTGGGAATCTTAAACGTGTGGGGGGGGGGGTACCTCATGATACATGTGCGTAGCGTGAAACGGCATACTTGCAATAACGGCAGCAGCAACAGGTCGATCATGTTTACCTTGATGTCATCGACAAGTGGCGTGGATTGCACGGCAGGGACAAAAGTTGACACTCCACCGGTGCCGATCGTGCGCAGGTGCTTCAGATAATCGTAGCCATCGTCGGGAAACCCAGCCTCCAAGTTTTCTTTCCTTCGCTCAGCAGTCATAGCTTTCTTGGATGATCGAGATCGGCTCGCCATGGATGACGCATCCCACTCCGACTCTGTAGGAATATAGGGTCTTCCTTCACGGCTTCCCCTGGGCTCCTCGCCATCTCCGACACGGGAAGCATCATCTCGACCAAGCGCATCAACCCCCTCTTCCCCCTCCAGTCCATTGTCAAAATTTCCTTGCCTATCCCAAGCAACGCGCGACGTGGGATGCAGCAGCCGAGAGCCCTCACCTTTTGGCGCCAAACCGTCATTATCCTCGTCAGCAGTTTTGAACAACAAGGAATAATTTAAAGAATTCTTCTTGTTCACCCATTTCTTGGTTTTTCCCATGGCTGGTAAATTAGAAACAAACGAACACTTCGAATTCCACTAGAAATACACGTCCTCGTGAAAATGGTGCCTGAGATTTCTACACATTAATGATGTAAAACCTAGCGGGCGGCTCGTCACTTGCGGCGCTTCAAGCAGCCATGGCCGTCTTGTCTGCCAGAAACACCCACTAGGTATAACATTTTGGTGCTGGACTCTCCGCCGCCCTTCAACTTGTAAGTGCGGAAACGAGCAGGTGTCCTACACGTGTATGCGCGCTACTCCCTGATTGCACCCTGGTGCGTCTCGCTGCATCTGTGCCTCAATCGCGCCACACGCCAGTCCTGCTCTGCACTTTCCCGCGCGAATTAATAAATTATTTCCGTGGACTTCCGGCGAAGCTACGTAAGATCTTACCGTAAAAGATCTTAACATGCATGTGCAAGTGCCATATCAAGGAGACAACCAGCGCATGCCGCAGGCCAGAAATCGGGAGAATCCGGACCATGGTAGCTCGAGCCTGCCGTTATCTTGTCCGCGTTTTCGAGTCGCTCAGGATGACGAATATGAATATGCCATATGTATGCGCCATTGCGCCATACATGTACGCGCCTCGCATTCCTTGGTTCTCAGTTCTCATCATAGTGAAGTACTTTCCCTAACGATAGGGTTAGGCAAAAAGTTGCCTGTCACGTCTTGTCTCTTAACATGAACCTGCTCACTGCTCTTGAACAGAGGTTATGCTAGTGCCAACATCAACTGATCTGTATTTTAGCTTAGTTAATGAACATATTGAATATGTTAATCTATTAAGCATTTGTTCGGAAAGGTTCGAGCTATCATGGTTCGGATCCTCTTGATTTCTGGCCGCTGGTTCACCTGGTTGTCTCATTGATAATGAGCACAACTGGTCGGGTGCCGTCATGTTGGCCTTGTCTGGCGTTGCTCAAATTGCTTCAGCAATCAGCACCTCCTCGAAAAGTAGTGCGGTTATGCATGGAGATGATTGGATGTATACGCAAATATATGCCAAGGTGTACGCGTGGTCTTTTACCAACACTGTGTTCCCCTGCCACATTCTGCGCGACAGAGCGTACAATCATCATACCTAGGGTCGATTCAATTTCGTTAGCATCAAATACATCATCGTAGAATGCCAACGTTGGTGCCTTCCTTGCTCCTGCAGTCATGTGTAGGAGCCTAACATCCTATGTGCTCGTGCACCTAGCTAGAAATGGACGGTGAAACACTGGCAACGGAAACGGACGTGACCGGCAGGCTCCTGCTAACTGAATCTTTAAAGCCAGCTGTAAGCTGCATGTACGCAGGGCCTCATCTTTTCTCATGGCGCACCGGCGATTGCCATCATCGTGCACCTGACAATTGCCATCAATAGTCCGCCCACGCATCCGAGTGACCACAAGGCGCCAGGACCCCGGTGGCATGCCTCCAGGTCATTTATAAAATCCGTCATCCACATGCATATGTGGCTAGCCCTAGCTCTGTGCACATATTGTTCGCGTTTTTCCGCGTTTTCCGCGGCCCGGCACTGAACGCAAATGATTTTCACCTTTGCGGAGTGCCTGATCAGCATATTGTTATTTAACTTTTATTCTTGCACGTGTTTTCATTAATTTCTTCATTCTTTTTTCACTGCTTACACCCAAGTCCACCTTGCACCTTTTTGAACTTGAGTGAGCTGGCCAAGAAGGCATTGACCCTGTTCACAACACCGCGAGCCCCGCTAAATAATTTTACATTAATTATTGTCCGGATTTCGTACGAGATGTAGATTTTTTCCGCGCCGCGAGAGACGAAAACGACGAAAACACCCATGGCGGTCGAGCATCAGCTAGCGTTCCGAAACTTGCGTCATTTCAGTCGCCCGAGGTGTCAAAACGAAGCTTACATCACGATTCATCCATGGAATGACTTTGGAATGATATGCGCTGTGATCGCAACGAGGGCATTGAACGGGACAAACATTTTTTTGCAGCGCAACAGTTTTTTCGCTATAAATCCAGATTTCTCGGTGGTATGTGTCTCAAGGTCTTGGATACGGGAGGAAATGAAAATCCCCACCCACAGATAGGCTTGGAACACACACATTTAGAGGCGCAGGTTTGGGAGAATATATGGCCTCTCCCGGAGCCTGAGGGTTTTTAAAGGCACTCCCAGGGTTCACCCACACCCCAGGGTCACACGCGCGTCAAGAGTGTTCGATCAAGCCTGCATGTGCAGCACATGATGGACTTGTTTCAGTCAATGAAAAAGAATATGTAAGGGCATGCGTTACAGAAACCAATGAGCTAAGGCATGCAGTGTGCAGGCCAGCCCAGCTCAATTCATAAGAACGTTAATCATACCATGCCTACACGTAGGTATTCATAGAAAAAAACACACTCACACACTGACGTAAACAACTCAATTTTAAGATGTCGGCAGCTGCTGCATGGCGAAGCAAATCTTGCAGTCACAAAAGCACATCTTCGCAGATTTGCCCTTGGTAGTGCTGCCATAAGAACACTGACCTAACTTAAACTCGCTATGGAATATGTTCAGTCTTAGTAATGGTAAGCTGCAGAATGCTTTGGGCCAGCATCAAAACCTGCCTTTGAGTAGAGCTCTCTGTGTGCCTTGCGCAGAGCTCTATTTACAAAGCTCTATGTGTGACGTGCATATGGGATATTTATAGAAAACATGCTCGAATCTGACGTATTCAGTGTTGCCCTCACAAACTCATGGGCGGGCACTTGTTACGGGGACTGCACGCGGTTCCTATGAAACCCCGCTTTGCGCGCACGGATGATCAGGGAGGCCCTGGACAACATGCTTGCCAGCTTGGCCTCGCACAGCAGGGCCGCATCCAGCAGGCTCTCCTGCGCGTTGGGAACCAGACCCGAGCAGCTGGCATCCGCCACACTCCTCATGCCGCCATACCCGTCCTTGGTGGGCCAAGAGCCAGACGCAGATGCAATGTCACTCGCACCGGGTACCATGCCCGGCGCCTGCCCTTGAGAGGACGGGGCCGGGAAGAGCCCCTGGCCGTTGATCAGCTCCATCTCCATGTTGTGAAGGTGCATGCGCTGCAGCATTTCGCCCAGCCCGTTCATGGTGTCGGCGGCAAGTGCCGCCACATCCATTGCGTGCTTCACATTGCCCGAGGCCTCGACCGAGTAGCCCTCCTGGGAGGCAAGAGGCAAGGGGGAAGAGGATAAAGAGGCGAGGGAAAAGACGAGAAAGACGCAAGGGAGGGGAGAAGAAAGAGGAAAGGGAGAGGAGCATACAAAGAGTCAAGGGAGGAGAGGAGAAAGAGGCAACGGAGAGGGAAAACAAGAGGCAAGGGGGAAGAGGATGAAATACATGAGATGCTGATTCACTCAGAGATGGACACAGAGGCTTGTTCTATGTCGGTGACACAATCATGTTCATGAAGGTGTAACAAGCTCAGCGATGGACGCGTTCAGGGATGTCGGCAACCAGCATCAACACAACACCTGTACATGCTCACTTTGTACCGCTGGCCATGAGATTAAAATCCGACCAGATCTCCGTGGCTCCCTTGCAAGGCCTCCACTCTCACCTCCATGCGAGACCGCATCGTGGCCTGTGCCTGCTCCAGCGTGCCGCGCATGGCCGTGATGCAGCACAGCAGGTCCTGCGCCTTGAGCTGCGACGTGAGCACCGAGACGCCTGCAGGCAACGTGTAGGCCGCACCCCCTGTGGCCGTGGGCGCGCCACGGTAGCCCTGGAACCAGCACATGCGATGACAGTGGCAAGGGACCGTGGCAAGGGTTCGATCGTCGGCTTCAGTTCTCCAGGCAAGCCCCCATGTTGCGGCGGTGACCATGCGGTACCCTACCAGGGTGTGTCAAGCCCCCATGCTGAGGTGATGATGCTGTCTCGTACCAGTCTATCGCTTCGCAAGACAACTCGTATGAAGTAGTTGGGCTGCAGCGGAGGATCAATCGGAATAAGTGCCTAGGCCATGGGCAATACACACCTGGCCCGCAGGCGCCCTGGATTCATCACAACCACACTGGTTACGGCACAAGGGGCTGTCCAGGGAAGTAAGGGGCATTGGCACCAACTGCAAGGGGCACCTGGAATATATATGCTGCATTTTTTAATTTCCGAGCGGGAAGGCGGACGCCACAGGAACCGAGGGAGAAGCGGGGGCGGATGCATGGCCACAGAAGAGTGCAGATGATAACAGATCATAATCTGGTATTCGTGGTTGCCAGCGGGTACACAGATGGGGCATCTGCAGGCTTTACAGAACCACCCCCGAGGGCCAAGAACACCAGAGCTAGAGCACGAGCCCACTCAAAGACTAGGGTCAGAATGGAGCCCACAAGGGAAGGGGTGACTCGAAGCTTTAGCCCATGCTAACTTTGGGGACCTGTTGGCTGATGCTGGCAAGCACAGCGGGGTTAATGCCCTGCATGGGCCAATGAAAAGCATGATCATAGGGGCATCCGGATTCAGTAGGAGCTGCTCCCAAGGGTGGGGGCTTGCCGAACAGAAGCATGCTAGGGTGGGGAGGAGACAAAGATGGCCTGATACTAGGATGATACAGGTACGACAAAATTAATAATCATCATAATCTCATGCTCCTTGCTTTGAAACAAGCATGGATGTGAACGCACACGGGCGGTCTTACCCCCTGCCCTTGTCCATGCAGTCCAGCCCACAGCACACCTGATTTCCCTACCACCCCACCCACCTGCCCCCGCGGCGTCTCCATGCTACTAGTCGCCACGCTCGCACGGTCCTCCCCCTCCGCCGCCATGACCGCTGCCGCTGGATGTTTTCCCCCTGAAACGGAGTGCAGCAGGCAGCAGCTGCCATCCGACACCTCACTAGCCACAGGGCTCCCCTGCGAGGATCGCGACCCCCCTCGGTCCTCGCCCTCGCCCTCCTGCAGCCGCTGCGCTTGTAGCTGCTGCTGCCGCACCGCCTGCATGTCGCGGCGGTAGGCGGCGGTGACGTCCGCCAGCTGCTCCTCGCGGCTGACCAGCGCAGCGGCCAGCCGCTGGTTGTCCTCAAACGTCTCCTCCAGCTGGCGCACGGCCTCCTGGAGCTGCAGCTGGAGCAGCACACGCGCGCGGCGGTACTCGTCCAGTTCCCTTGCGCTGACGTCCGCACGGCCTGTGGGCGACGGTGCGGCGGGCGCTGCACAATTGATGGGGTCGTGGCACGTGCGGGGCACTTGCATATGCATGAGCGGTCGTCAGGAAACTTCTAACCCAACGATCAGTCAGGTACATGGCTCCATCAGCGCAAAGGATGAACATAACGGAACATGGTACGGAGGATTACTTAGTTATTTAATTAATCAATACTACTAAATTATATGGTATGGAGGATACTCCAGGTATTCTGCACAAATTGTTTGGGCCGCACAGCCCGCCCTGACTATGGGGTCGCTATATGACATCTACAGCCGGGCCAGGGTGCTTGCAGTGATATCATTATCATGCAAGCCAGGGCGCATTACTTGGCATGCCATGGCATGATGCTGGCGTCTCATCGATGTGCCTACAGCGTAGATTCATGCACACTTCTGTTCAGTCATTCACGTGCACAGTGGAGTTTGCAGGCCACGCTGTGACAACCCGATTGAAGGCATGTGGCCAATCTTACAGAACCCAAGTTCCATGAGATGTACGATGGTGTGATGTAACTGTACTTACAATGTGGCCCCTCCGCTGCCTGCTCGACATCTTCCGACACGATGCTGCCGGCCTTCACCGTCCCCCCATCCACCGACCCAGTCTGCGACCCAGTCGCTGCCTGGGCTTCCTCCTCCCGCTGCTCCTGCGCGCGGCGGCTGGCGGAGGAGAAGCATGCGGAGCTGTGGGAGCCTTCCTCGACCTCCGCTGCGCGCGTTGCGATGCATGTAATCATCGCAATGGATGCGAGGAATGCGAGGAAGGCAAGGAGGGCATGGAAGGAAAGGGCGAAACAGATTGCAAGATAAGGGAATGCAGTGAGGGCTCAGCTCCATCCTTTGCGGACAGCACCAGGCAGACAGGTAAAGTATTCAGGGCTGCTGACATAACAACCGTATTGGATGTGAAGGCACAGGGGGTCTACAGCCAAACAGCATCAGGACAAAGGACTTCGCTTAGGCTTAGGCTTAGGACAAAGTACAATTGCCTCACCTTCCCCAGCACTCTCGGACGAGGCTTCCTGGCTCCGCTGCGACCCAAACGCGCCGATGCCCCCCCTTCCACCCCGCTGGCTGGCTTCTGCGGCCGCGACCTCCATGTCAATCAGCATGGCAGCAACCGCCACCGCGTTGGCTTCCATCTCCCGGCACCGCGCGCTCATCTCCAGCAGCTCCCGCTGTAGCTCGGCCTCCTTGCGCTGGGACGACCCCATCACGTGTGACTCGCGGCCCGCGACGCCGGCCGCGATGGCCACGGCGAGCGCCTCCCACGGTAGCCGGTTGGTGCTGGCGCCCGCGTCAAGGCTGGCCTTCACGCCCGTGAGCACCGCCCACTCGCCCTCGCACGCGCGCACGCAGCGTAGGAGGCCTGCGTGTGGCGGGGGGAAGAGGGAGCAAGGAGAGAGGGAGGGGAGAGAGGGGAGGGGGAGGGGAAAGAGGGGGGAGGCGGCCCGGGGGGGGGGGGAGAGAGGGAGGACGAGACACCATGAGGATCTAGGACCCAACTAGAGGGTCCCTGACACTGACGTGTGAAGAGGATTTCCAACAGCTTTATACCTGGAAAACTGGTCAACGTTGGCCGCCTTGTCATCTAGTGATGGCCCTCGCTCCTCCCATCGCCCCTTGCTTTGTTTGTCTGCTTTCCTTCGCAAGCCTTTGGGCGCCAGTCTCATAGCTCACGCTCCACAACCTCACCCTGGATGTTCCCTGGCTGATGTGATCCTCCACCAGTGCTCCCCTAACCGCCGTCACACCCCACGCATTCGGTCTCTGTCCAGGAGCACCTCCCACTGGATCGCTCGGCCCCATCAATTCATAAACTGTCTACTCAAGCTGTCGAGCAATGACAGCGACCAGTGCAACGGACTGTGCGATAGCCTGTGCCACAGCGGATCCCCTGTGCGATCGCCTGTGCAATAGCCTGCGGGGTCGCAGATACATTCGCCAGGGTCCGTGCCAGCAAGGACGCCCCCCACCCCCCCCTTCCCCAGGCACACACTCACCGTCCAGGTCACCCGGCGCAGGGCTTTTGTCCTCTGTGCCATCGCCGCGCCCGTGGGGCCGCATCGGCGTGCGCGACCTGGCCCCCGCTTCTGCTTGCGCCCGCAGCGCCACCAGCCTCGCGGCCGCCTCCTGCTTGAGCGCCACCTCGTCCTCCATGCGCGCCAGCACCGCGGCCAGGGATGCCTCCTTGTTGCGCACGTGCTCCGCCATGGCTGCCATCGCGCGGCGGAGGAAGGACACGCCGGGCGAGGCCACGTCGGCGCCCTCTTCTTGCTCCTGTCCATGTTCCAGTCCTTGTGCCTCCTGCACTTGCGGCTGGTCCTCGTCACCCGCGTGGGAGATGTCCAGGTTGACACCATCGGTGAAGGAGGCCTCCACCAGCTGGTGCGATGTTTTGTATGAACGCGTGAATGTGTGTGCAAGGGAAGAGCCAGGTGAGTCGGGCGAAAGAAGGCAGCGGCAGCATGCAGCCCAAAACCATCGCAAGTTGCCTGCGTGACAGGGAAAGTGCGCTGCACCTACACCACAGGGCATTGCGGCATGGTGCCGGGTACTAGAGACCTGGAATCCAACGAGCAGGGGTTGCCTTGTGAGAGTGTATGGGGGACGTGAGAGGCGGACACAGCTGGTTCACACGAACGCGGATGCTAGCACTATGGAATCCCGGGGGGGCACCCCTAGTATTAGAGGCTGCAGCCTGTTTTCTCCATCACAAACTCCACCGCAAACTCCTCTCAAACCCAGTGGATCAATCGATGGTCCACCGATGACAGCGGATGACTGGGATGTGTTAGATCCGGACGCACCTCCTTGCGAATGTCCGCCAGCGCGCCCTGCATCACCTCCAGCGTGCCGTTCTTGAGGCTGACCTCGTCCCTCAATGAGCGTGCCTCCGCCTCCTTGGCGGCCAGAGTGCGGTCCAGGGACACCAGCCGGGCCTGCATGAGCCGCACCTCCTGCACGGCCGCGCGCATGACGGCAGCGCCGGCCAACCGGTCATCCCGCATGCGGGCGACGAGCGCGTTGGCGGCGCGGCGGGACAGCACGCCCTGCCCGACCGCCTGCTGTAGCTGCGCCACCTTGGCAGCAATCGCGGCAATGCTGGTGTCCCGAAGAGGGTGGCTTGCCACCCCTCTCGGTGCCTGGGGGGGCAGTGTCGCGGGTCCAGCTGGAAGAGGGCTGGACAGGGGTGCTGCCGCGGGAATGGTGGCCGTGCTGATGGGCTCCGTGGCAGCGGCCGCGGGGGGGGAGGACACGGTAGGGGACGGCGATGCGAGGGAGGTTGGGGATGAGGACGAGAGGTCCAGCGAGGCCTCCACGCTGCTGCTGACTTCCGCCACGGGGCTGAGGGTGCTCTCGTGTAGGCTGGCCGCGGTTTGATTCAGTGGAGGGCTGCCCCCGGCCATGTTGTTGGGAGCATGTCCGACACGGAACCGAGCCCAGTGATGTGAGTGTGATGGATATGCTCGGCAGATGCCCAACCATGGCGGAAGCCCGAGGGCCCAAATGCCACACCGGGTTGGAAATCTGGGGTAAGCGTGAGGGGTTAAAAATGGGTGTGCTGATGACAAAGGCAAACGGGGAAGCTGGCACGATAACGGCAGCAGGGGCGGGGTGTGGTCCCTTGACCCTGTCAGACACAGCTTCCAACACTACAGGGGTGATTGAGCGAGGATTTGCTACTGTAGCAAGGATGTTGAGGTTGATTGGCAAGTGTGTCCGCAGCAGGCTGTGGGAGGGGAGCCGCAGGGTGGGGGCCAGGGGGGGCAAGGTGGTGTAGCATCCGATGGGTGCAGATTTGGGTGGATCGTGGTTTTCCTGTTGTGAGGCAGGGGGTGGAGAGGTGCAGGGGGTGGTGGGGTGCGTCTCCGAGAATATGCTACCGTTGCCTTGCAGCAGATCTTAAGGGCGTGGCGGGGTTATTAGCAGCTCTGCCTATTCCACAGACCACCTCGAAGTACCCCTAAAGCGATGTATCTAGCCGTCTCAGCAGAAAGCGTCAGGTCCCCTGAAGTCGGGTGAGTGGCATCAGTTCTTGAGAGTCAACGTAAACACATAAAAACTCCTCACCTTGCAGAGGCAGCAGGTGCACCATCCGCCGTTGCTGGCTCCGTCACCACGGGTCTAGCATCAACCGGCACAGACGCCATGGCTGTGGCAGCCAGCGCCGACACGTCGAGCGACCTGCCCACGGGCGCCTGCAGCGCGGCAGCGACATCGGCCGCGCTGGACCGCAACGAGCGGATGGCCTCCTCAATCTGCTGGCTATTCTCCCAGAACTTCTCCCCCAGCGCCGCGTATTCGTCCTTCTCTTCCTTGGTGACGGCGGCAGCGCCCTGGACACGTCAGGGGGGAAGAGAAGCGGGCCAGGTCAGGTGGAAAATGAAAGAAGGCTCCATCAGGTGCAACAAGCAAAAACATGCACAAAAGGAAAGTCAGGGGTGCGAGACATGAACGAGGAAGGGCAGCAGTCCTGGGGATGAGTCAACCCCGAGACACTCAGCGCCCTATCCAACCATATCCCCCGTGCTTTCCGACTCTCAATGCCACCCAGCCACCCAGCCACCCAGCCACCCAGCCACCCAGCCACCCAGCCACTCAGCCACCCAGCCACCCAGCCACCCAGCCACCCAGCCACCCACCCACATGTAAAATTGTATCTGCCCACTGTCACCCCCAAAACATCCGCACCACTCCCCGCCCCCTATAATCTCTCCCCCCCTCTCTTTCCCCCTGCCCCCCCCCCCCCCCCATGTAGATAATAAACGTGACTTCCTAAAGATAACCCCACTAACATCGCGAGGTGCAAACATGTATCGACGTTATTATATTTGGGCTGCATGGGACATGCGATTTGGGATAGTAAGGGGCCGCACCCACGATCCTCCAACCCTACATCATGGCCCAGGGTGAGTGAATAAGGACATGGGGTGTACTATATCCACCGCCAAGCGGCACTTGATGGTACCGAGGCGCAGCGTAACTATGTAAGCAAGCAGCACAACGGCTTCTCTGGGCGACCTCGAAGCCTCTCCGGTGCGGCTCCGGTTTCGTAGCGCCACCCATGGGGACACTATAAGCTATCACCACCACCACACAGGGGATATCTCCCGACCTCGATAATTTGAGCGGTGCCTCTGGGGTCATCCGGCGAGGAGGAAGCGACGGAAGGTCAATGCCCTGGTGACATGCAAGCAAGAAGCGCCTAGGAGAGGAGAGCGCGGTGCAAGAGTGGCAGTACACCGGACTGGGAATACGTAATCAAGGAATGATGTACCCTTGCACGTCACCTAGCATCAATCGATACGAATGGGGCACATGATGGCATGCATCCTCAGGGGGTCGCCCACCTGGGACACCGTGGCATTGCCTGGGCTGAGGCCGAGCGTGATGGCGGCCGCATTGCCTGCGGGAGGGAGCATCAGGACGGTGTGGGTACTTTCGTGAGGGTGTGAGAAATGGGTGGTCCCCACTGCAGTCCACCGTGGGAAGAACGTGCTGCCCCAAATGTGTCAGCATTCGACACGATTGGATACGAAGCCCTTTGCCTGTAGGAGGATGAGCATGGTGCGGGCATGTGGGCTGGTTAGAGTGCAGTCCACCATGGAAATAATGCATCGGCCCAGATGCAGCAAAACGTGGGTGACAAAAATATTTGCAGAGTGGAAGCAATAAGAGTGGAAGCAGTGCCTGGTAGTGACGTTGGGCAGACTGCCCTGCCTCTAATAGCGGCCATACTCAAAAGTTGTCGTATATTGCCAGACAATTCCGCTCATTACTGGGCATTGCCGTCACGTATGGGCTGGGGCCAGCGCAAGTTGCGTTGCATGCGAGTCGCGGGCATCACAAAAGATAGTTGTCTAAGCGCTGCAAGGCTTACTGAGGAATTCAGCGATGGCGGCATCCTCGTCCTCGGTGAACGCAGGGAGCGGGCCCTCGGAGCCGCTGCTGTCCACGCGATACCGAGGCATCGACCCGATACGCCGGCTTCTGAGCTGGCTTGTCGGCTGCAAATAAAGAGACACAGCGTCAGCCGCACAGAAACGCATGATGTCGTGAGCTTCGGATCTGACTGGCATGAGCGGCCAGGATGCGCTGCATATGCATACGTCCTATCCTGCAGTGGCAACGAATAACTACACCCAAATTGTCAATTGGGTGTGAGCGCCATCTTACTTGGACGTTAAACATCTGTCGAAGAGGTGAAGGCGTAGATGGGGACTCCTCCTGTGCCACCATCTTAGGATTTGGATCCAGGGAGATAAATCGGAAGGGTTCCGGCCCGCTCAGCGCGAGGGGTGTGCGGGGTGTGGCCATCTTTCGTGGGCCTTGTGTTCCCGGTGTTTACAACGTTGGATAATCCGGGTAAGAAACAGCGTATTGCATGCTTGTTATCTCTTGCGGGGCGCTAGACCGCGACGAGGCATGGTGACAATGCTTCTAAGCAAAATGATTCCGCCGCCCAAGATGCCTCCCAACGATATACAGGCAAATAACCGTGTGCTTAGAGCCAGTAAAGGCCGGCCTCTGTTGGATTGTACACGACGTTGTAGCCGTGTGGTGACTGGTGAGGGTTATGGACGTCGTGATTTCTTCATTCCTGCGCGGGGAGTTCAAAACTTCAAAAATTCGTTTCACCCGGCACCAGTAGCCAGAAGGGTTCGGGACGGTACCCGGTACTACCGGAAAATCCGGTACCGGTACCTGGCATCGTTAGTATGTACCGGGTCGGGCACCGGGCTGTTGTTGATGATGTTGTTGAGGCCCACGGGTACCGGTACAGTACTGGGTTTGCCAATTGCCATGATGGATATCCGGTCACACCTATACAACGTATGTACGGAGTTTATGCTGCGGTGGAGTTGAGTTTATTCCCACGCCGGTGGTCCGACAGGGTTTTATCCTGCGGTCCGACAGGGTTGGGCCGCCCAGCGTGGGCAACAACAACAACAAGACGTGGCTGTCAACAACAACAACAATTACTACAATTACTACTATATAATATATATTGTCGTATCTATGGTTCAGAAAGTTCAGAATCTCTGCTGCTCCTGCGCGGCGTGGGACACAAGTCACACAACGACAACAAGTCAACAACTCAACCAGACTCTCAACGACTACAAAATTTAGGCGTGGGACGTGACGAGTGGACGTAACGAAGCTGACTGAAGCCAGCGCATGTTAATGCTGTCGCAGCCAGCACGTAAATGTGCATGTTGACTCTTGAGTGTCGACTGTTGAGTGGGCATGGCGGTTTACACAGCGAAGCCTACACAGGCCGACTCTAAATAAGCAGAAGTGCCTGGTGAGAAAGAAGTGCGACAGATAGAGGACGTGAACATTAGCAGCAAAACTCAGTTCCGTGATGACGTGAAGACGATTAATGCACTGACGTTGGGGTGGGAGAGGCAACCGAGTTTGTTGCCTGAACGGACATGATTCATCTTGAAATAAAAACGTTGCATTCGCCTCAATCTCGCCCTGTCACGGTGCCGAAGGAGACTACTGTTTCTGCACTAAAAGCGCTACTCAATGCCGAAGGTATCGTTGATGTGCCGCCGGGGAGACTGAAGCTAATCCATGAAGGCCGGGCACTGAACGGGATTGGAACACGGTTAGAGGATGCCGGCGTGAAAGATGGGGGTAAGTGGTACTAGTTCACATCAGGATTTTATTACTATAATCAAGTCCGTTTTGATGTTATCGTCACCATTACAGGCCGATGCCTGGTTGTATGGTGTCTGTCGGTCAAGCATAGGTTGGCCAGTGTGTGAACACACTGGCTAGTTGTCGGCTAGATGGAAGGCTCTATTACGCCCACGGTGATTCATGCGCGAAATATAGATGTTGTTTCTTTGGGGGCAAGCGCGTCTAAACTCAGGCATTCATAAATTCAACCCATATGTTTTAGTACATCGCTAGATGGACGATGCCTAGGTGGCTTCGTGCCCTCTTCATGAGACATCTTCAGTCACCCTTACTCATTTGAGCCAACCTATGTGCGCGCACACACGTTTCCTTCCAGCCATGTTAATGAAAAATCTAAACTACCCACCCACATGCATGCGTTGCACCTGCGGGCGCGCTGCCTCCATGGTACCTTGCTTGGTTCTTCTAATCGTGTTCAATCTTGTGCCTGACTTTGCTCTTCTCATTTTTATTATGATGCCTGACTTTTTCCCTTCAATTCGTGTTTGTTATGGTGCATGTTTGTTATGCCTGACATGTTTTTCTTGATGTCGTCTAGCGTGTTCTTTGCCCCCAGTTTTTCGACCCATCCTTTCCCCTACTCATCATATGCCGTCGTCCCCCATTTTTTTTTTTATATTCTTTTCGCCAAGGCTTTATCTTGGTGCTCATGTCTTCCATGGTGCCTGATTTTGTTCTCTCCATCCGCCTAAAATCCCATCCCCCCCCATCCCTTGCATTCACTCTTTTCCCCCCAGACTTCATCCTTGCCCTCGCGGGTCGCGCGCGCCCCACCCCCGACCCATCCCGCAACTGCCGCGCGTCGCTGGCGTCCCCCACGCAAGAGGAGATTGACGCGGCCACGTTAAGGCTGGGCCACGCGCCGCCCTCGCGCCCGCTGGCCGGCTCTAGCTACAGCAACCGCGTGCACCGGGTGGACATCAGCATCGATGTGAGCTGGGTGGGGTGGGGGTGGGGTTCGATATCAGCATCGATGTAAGCCGGGTGGGGTGGGGTGGGGTTGGACATCAGCATCGATGTGAGCCAGGGTGGGTGGGGTGGGGTTGGACATCAGCATCGATGTGAGCCGGGGGGTGGGTTGGGTGGGTGGACATCAGCATCGATGTGAGCCGGGGGGGGGGGGGGGGGGGGGGTTGGACATCAGCATCGATGTGAGCCGGGGGGGGGGGGTAAGGGGGAATTCGCTGGGGGGAGGGATGCGGGGGCGGGTTTTGGGATCCCTTGGAAGTGGTTGGGGTTGGGTGGGATGGAGGGGGCAGGGGATGGTGCAGGGGGAGGGATGCAGGCCCGAGGGGGGGGGCGGGGGGCGGGGGGCGGGGGGTGGGGGCGGGGGGCGGGGAGTTGGAAGGGGCACGTGCATCGTGTGGTTGCCACCGCATGTGTAGTGGTGCACCACAGCAGCGGCACCTTGAATGCACCTTTGCACAGGCGCTGGGTGCGTGACACTGCCTGTTCTATTCACCAACCTCATACGTACAGTGCGGTGCGTGGCCTGCCCAGTCCCTTGTGGTGTCAGCAGCTTGTGGTCCCTGCGCTGGCTCGGTCTACTGTGTCGCTTTGGTATCACGAGGCGTTGTCATGCGATGGTTGTTGTCTGCACACCCGTAGAGGCAAAGGTGATAGCTCTATCGCCCTATAGCCCTACAGCCATATAGCTCTATAGCCGCACTGTACAGCCCTATTGCCCTATTGCCCTATGGCCCTATGGCCCTATGGCCCTATGGCCCTATGGCCCTATGGCCCTATGGCCCTATGGCCCTATGGCCCTATGACCCTATGGCCCTATGGCCCTATGGCCCTATGGCCCTATGGCCCTATGGCCCTATGGCCCTATGGCCCTATGGCCCTATGGCCCTATGGCCCTATGGCCCTATGGCCCTATGGCCCTATGGCCCTATGGCCCTATGGCCCTATGGCCCTATGGCCCTATGGCCCTATGGCCCTATGGCCCTATGGCCCTATGGCCCTATGGCCCTATGGCCCTATGGCCCTATGGCCCTATGGCCCTATGGCCCTATGGCCCTATGGCCCTATGGCCCTATGGCCCTATGGCCCTATGGCCCTATGGCCCTATGGCCCTATGGCCCTATGGCCCTATGGCCCTATGGCCCTATGGCCCTATGGCCCTATGGCCCTATGGCCCTATGGCCCTATGGCCCCATGGCCCCATGGCCCCATGGCCCCATGGCCCCATGGCCCTATGGCCCTATGGCCCTATGGCCCTATGGCCCTATGGCCCTATGGCCCCATGGCCCTGGAGCCCTTTGTGCCCATGCGCCTTCTCACAAGGTGTGTTTGAATGCAGTTCCTTGTTATACGGTTGCTGTGAGAAGAGGTGAGACTCTTCGGCATGTAATTGCCAAGTGCCTGTCTTGCAACGGTTTGTGTGGCTCGCTTTGGTTGCCCTGGCTGCCTCATGCACGACCTGTCAGCAACGCAGTGTGAGCTGTCAGCAACGCACACGTGACCTGTCACCAACGCACACGTGACCTGTCATGAACTTCTCTTCTTTACCCCCCTAACTGCTCCCTGAGTGCCCACCCCCCCATCCATAATGCCGCATGTGTGTCCATTTTCCCTTGAACATAACGTTCCCACTGTCGTGCCCGTAGGACGTCTCTCTCCAGCTGCAGAACATCATGGCGGTGCTGGGCATGAACCTGTCTGACCTCGCGCTCGCACAGGAGCGCATGGGGGGGCCCATGCACCTGCGGCTGGGCGGGGCTGGGGAAGGGGTGCTTGAGCCATCAGCTTCCACCCTGGCACCGCTGGCAAGTCTCCTGGGCCGGGGGGTACAGGAGAGGGAGAGACCTGCCCAGCCACAGGCTCCGGCGGCGGTCCCCGAAGTTGGCCCCAGGGCACGGGGAATGGAGGCGGAGAGGGGGGTGGAGGCTGCCCGGGGGGATCACCGGCAGCCAGTACAAGAGGCGGAGGAGCTGCAGCCGCAGCAGGCGCTGGGGACAGAGGTGGAGGCGGGCAGCACGGGAGCGGGGACGGGAGCGGAGGCGAGGGGACAAGCGCTGGGGGCACCGCCGGCGCCGCCGGCGGCGGCGGCGGCGCAAACGCAGGAACAGGTTCTAGAGGTGGGCATGGGGGCTGTGTGAAGGGGTTGGGGTCATCGCGATGCTGTTTGGTGTATGACAGCTCCAATGTGGGTGCTTTGTTTAAGTAGGTAAGGTGTGAAAGCAAGCGCAGGAGGCCAGGCCCCTGAGGTGGACACCGTGGGGAAGTAATATGCGTGGGGTCACTGTGGGGTCACTGTGTTTCTGCGCGTTTTTTCATGACAAAATCCTTGAGGTGGTGACGTTGGGGTCGGCCCGCCTGTGAAGAGGTCGTTTGGGTCACTGTAGCACTCGTCTGTCAAGTGGGTGTTGGGGTCAGTGTAGTGCCTCTCCGGTTCCCCGAAAGTTTGTGCGGCGGTTCGTACGTGTTTGTCCCACAGAGTAACAGCTATCATTTAAGTGGACTCCCAGTGCTGCTGCATGGTGGCCACGCCTCTACTGCTGCTCGTTTTCCGTGCTCGTTTTCCGTGCTGCCTTAAAAGCATTCCCCCTGGCATCGCTAAGGAGTGCGAGCGCGTTGGTTTGTGCTGTGCCAGCGGCCGGGAGAGAGGGCAGCATGAAGGCGCGTGACAGGTGTCGGAAGCTACCAGGGTTTCCAGCCACTCGCTTGCACCACCACATGACAATAATGGCACACTTGACAATACTGGCACATACACAATAATGGCACCTGACCATAGTGAAGATCGTGGCAATAGTGACAGTAATGCGTCGCCCCACTCATTGCTGGCTACTTCTTAAACACACTCTCGTTATCACTTATTCCGTTGTCTACATCACCGTTCTACGTCTTGCTGTGGTCGTTCTATGTCTGCTCCCCTATCCTGGCATCCGCAGGAGCCGCCCCCTTCGGTCCTGCAGCAGCTGGTGGAGATGGGTTTCCCCGAGGCCCGCGCACGCAAGGCGCTCATCCTGCACCGGTGAGCTGCGCTGTTCATGTAATCGCACTTGGCCAGTCACGCACTCGTGTGCATTGTCCATGCTGCACCGATAAAACTTCCCTCCTGTTTTGGTCTTCTTAGTCCGAAGGCTTCAGCTGTTGTTCTAATTTGCTTGTCGCGTGGAGGTGCCGGACCAATAATGGATGGGTAGGGGGTGCACCGTTCTTCTGGCTACTGGCTACTAATGGATGGGTAGGGGGTGTACCGCTCTTCTGGCTACTGGCACTAATGGATGGGTAGGGGGGTGCACCGTTCTTCTGGCTACTGGCTACTAATGGATGGGTAGGGGGGTGTACCGCTCTTCTGGCTACCGGCTACTAATGGATGGGTAGGGGGGTGCACCGCTCTTCTGGCTACTGGCTACTAATGGATGGGTAGGGGGTGCACCGTTCTTCTGGCTACTGGCACTAATGGATGGGTAGGGGGGTGTACCGCTCTTCTGGCTACTGGCATTAATGGATGGGTAGGGGGGTGCACCGTTCTTCTGGCTACTGGCTAATGGATGGGTAGGGGGGTGTACCGCTCTTCTGGCTACTGGCTACTAATGGATGGGTAGGGGGGTGCACCGTTCTTCTGGCTACTGGCTACTCTTCTGTTTGCATCGGATCAGCGACGATCAGTTCCGCCTCTGCCACTGGCTGACCCACCTTTAGCCCCTGTTCCTGCCATGAACGTTCATGAAATGTTCCTGCCACGAACTGTTGCTGCCTAGAACGTGCATGAATGACTCCTCCGGTGCACCGCTACAAGCGGCACCCCAGTCTTCCTGTTTCTACTTTGCCCCACCTTTTCTATTTCCTCCCCGCACACCCTACACTTCCTCCATCCATGCCTCTCATTTTCCATCCCCACATCTAACTCCTACCTCCTGTCTTTCTCTCCTCTCACTCTCTTTTACTCTCTCTCTCTCTCTCTCTCTCTCTCTCTCTCTCTCTCTCTCTCTCTCTCTCTCTCTCTCTCTCTCTCTCTCTCTCTCTCTCTCTCTCTCTCTCTCTCTCTCTCTCTCTCTCTCTCTCTCTCTCTCTCTCTCTCTCTCTCTCACACACATACACACACACACACACACACATAACTCTCCTCCACACTGACACCCCCCCCCCCCCCCTCCCCCCCTTTTCTTGGCCCCATCCATAACCCCCCATTGCCCCTCTCTCTTCCACCTGTCCCCAACTCCCTCCCCAAACGCAACTCCCACCCTCTCCCTCTCTCCTCAATATAACTCTCAACATCCCAGAAGCAACCTCGCCCTGGCAATGGAGTGGCTGCTGGACCACGAGGCAGACGCGGACGTGGACGCGCCCCTCACGCCCGAGTACGTGCGCGCGTTCCAGCAGCGGCTGCGCGCGAGGGGGCTGCTGCCCCCGCTGCGGCGGGCCCCCGTGGCCGCGCCGCCACAACCGCTGATGGAGGCCACGCTGCTGCGCGAGGTGAGGGCGGTTGGCAGCAGCTTTTTCCTTGTGATGTGCCTGCATGTGGACGTGGGCGGACAAGCGAGCTTGTTCGTCCTGATGTGATGCACTGGCTTGGTGAACGAGTTGTCGGTTCGCTGCCCAGTGCGGGGAACAGTTCATCAATGCATTTAAACACGTTCACAACACTGCTGGAACATGGACGAGCGCGCTTGCTTTCTTCCCCCCTCTCTTCATGTTCATCTTCCCCCACCCCTTAGCCCCTTCGACGCACTAAATCCCACCTGCCACCCAAAGTCCCCTCGGGAGAAAACAGAGGGTGCCTGCTAGCGTCTGGTGCATGGAGCAAGAGGCAAAAGATTCTGTTTTCTAAAGATTGCTGACGCTCTGCGTCTCCAGGGCCGCCTTTAGATGTCGTCTGTCGTTCGGCTTGGGAGCCTCCATTGGGGCTTACACGCATCACAAGCACCCGAAGTAGTGCTTGTGCTGACGCGGGCTTGTCCTGTCCAGATTTGTGTTTCTAACATCCGGCGCCGTGCCGCAACCGAACTAACCACTTCTCGTCTTCCCTCGATGCAGTCTACGTCATTTTCAATCGCTTAACGAACCACTTCTCGTCTCGCCTCTTCCCATCGTATTTGGTCGTGTCTGGCGTGACTAACCACCGGCATGATGACCACCCGTGTGACAAACCAATGGCGTGACAAACCACGGGTGTGGCGAACCCCCGTCATGGAAAAACCATATGCCTGATGAACCGCCGCCGTGACAAACCACCGGCACGATGAATCACCGGCATGACGGACGCACCAGACGCTCGCTGAGCTGGCGTCGATGGGTTTCTCGGGGGAGGAGGCGGAGGCGGCCGTCCGGTTGTGTGGTAACAACCCGGTGCGTGGCAGCTGCTGAGCCTCCATTTTCTGTCACCACGTGTCCGCTTCCTGCCTGCATATATGGATATAGCAAGGGCGCGCCGCCAACATGCAGCCAGGAGGTGACGCAGCGCGGTTTTTACTGCTACCTGCTGGTGGTCGTTTGCTGCTAGGTGTTGCGCAGGGCAGTATGTTATCTGGCTCGCAAGTCCCCCATGGGACGCCGCGATCATCTACAGGACTGCGTTGGTGCCCAGCGGTTATGTGCGTGTGTGCGCAAACCCCTGTCTTGAAGTTGTCCAGAGCGTGGGGGATTAGACATTTCTAACTAGTCAGATGTGGTTTGGATGTCGGGCATGTAAGGTGTGGCAGTGGTGTAACCATGAGTGCACCATTAAAGGATGGTTTGAACTTTGAAGTGCGGCCCCAGCAAATGTAATGACCTGCAGCACGGTATAGTGAACAAGTACACAAGCCTCTCACGGTATAGTGAACAAGTATACAGGCCACTCTTGATGGGTTATCGCCCTCCTGCTAACGTCAGAGACGACGTGATCATGATTGCACTGGTCACTGTCACACACCGCACAGGCCATGGCGTGCACATTTTTGCTCGAGGACCGCAGCCGAAGGGCGAATCGTGCCGGTGCCGCGCAAGGTGGCGGTGCCAGCTCAGCTGCAGGGGCATCTTCACAGGCCGGCAGTAGCCAGGGGCCGGCGGTGGGCGCGGCAACCACGTTTGCTTCTGAGTACCTGAACTCTGGCACCGAGGATGGCGAGGATGAGGACGAGGACTACGTTGAGGAAGAAGAAGGAGAGGAGGAAGAGGAGGACGAGGAGGAAGAGGAGGAAGAGGAGGACGAGGAGGAGGAGGAGGAGGAGGAGGAGGAGGAGGAGGAGGAGGAGGAGGAGGAGGAGGAGGAGGAGGAGGAGGAGGAAGAGGAGGAAGAGGAGGATTATCAGGAGGAAGGGGATGAGGAGCAAGGGGAGGAGGATAATGAAGGGGAGGGGGAAGAACAGCAGGGCGGGGCGAATGATGAGCCAGCCAGCCCTCATGCTGTTGATGATGGCACAGGTGGCAGCCATCAAGCGGGGGTCACAAGCCAACGCGGCGATGCGGTGAGACAGGTTGCTGCGACAAGCGAGGTCAAGTCGTCGAGGGAGCATGGGGAGCTTGAGGACTCTAGCTAGCCTTCCTATAGCTTAGGTGTCTAAAACGTTTGCCTCTTTGGTTGGTTTCATTCAACCAATGGCGGCGAGCTGATGGCTGGCAAGCCACTTTGTTGAGATCGGTTTTGTCCCAAAGAATGCCAGGGCCTAGACCCGATTACCTCGTGAACAATGTAATCAGTGCGATGCAAGCATTTTGCATCGGGCATTGATCCTCCACCTCTTGCTAATCTATCAAACTAATTTGCAACTAGCTAATGTGCTATGATTAATTAAAGATGCCCGGATGTCACCAACCATGTGCCTGTGGGTGTATGTACGTAGTGCTCACGCAACCCGCAATTTGTGACGTGATATTTCTGAAATATTTGCACAGCGCGCAGTCTTTCTTGGACTTTCTGGAAGCATGGCATGGCTAAACTACTGACTGGCATGACCTATTGATGGTAGCTGTATTGAAGGTGGTTAATTCGATCATTCAGGGTCTAAAATTAATTCATTTGAAGGGAAAAAATAGAGCCTTGTGCAGGTACCCTGCTTACCAATGGTGGTGGTCCAGTCCCCGGCCTGATCCCCGTGTAGACATGTACATTAAACTTTCCACCCGGTGTGACTCGATCCAGAGGCATGTGACTGAGTGTATGAATACAGTACATGCAATGCATGACGTGGCTTTGGTGCTGGCTTAATTGAGCCAAAACAAGCGAGCTAGGGCAAGGTGGGATGGGGGAAGGCATCACATCAAATACGAAATCGCTTGGGCTTCCAGATCTCAAAAGATCAGTCCTGGTGCTAGAGATGCGTGTCCCTCGGATTGTTAGTAAATTAGCTACTAGGATTACATCCCCATCTAGTGCTGATGCAGACGATATTTGTTTAAACTTTTGTGTAATTATTTTTCTATGAGATTAGCATAGTACTCCGTGGCATGCCTTTGCTTATGACACGCAAGTACTTACTTACTTACTTAGCTACTAGGCATTAGATAGATACAATAGACCGGTACCTAGGATATTGTTTGTCCATCTGCATCCATGGGGGTAAATAGTCAGCGACTCCCCAACGGGAGCACGTGTTTAAATAATTAATTCATTAACTAATTAATAATTAAAGATGCATCAAAACATTCGACCATGGCATTCTACCCATGGCATTCTACCCATGGATGTTGTCTACAGAATTTAGCCAAGCCCTGCCTATAACGGGACCCCCATGGATGTTGCACTAAGAATTTAGCCATGCTACGCAGTGCAGAGAGATGCTCTCTGTCGAGAAGCCATGCCCTAGCTCTTGTATAGCCATGATGATCTTCCCCCACATGACATACTCCCCCTTAGCTGGGCATAGTGTGAAGATCATGAGGGTGCAGGTGCCCTAGTGCACCTAGAGCAAGTGTTGTTTACATTCCCACCCTTGCAGGAAGTAGCTTAGAATGTATGATAGGCCATATGCCCCTTCTCTGGGCTATGTGCTACATATACTCCCAACGGAGTTATGTTACAATTCAATTCAATTCAATGGCATTCTACGGTGCACATTACCACTGCATAGCAACGAGATATCCAGAGTACGTCATGTACTTAACAACTCCGGGTCCCATGCACCCATCTACGCTCCCTGCAGTGGGGAAGGAGCGTGTTTGTAAACGAGGGAGGCATGCTAGCCACGACCCCTAGGGTCGCGAGCACCATAGATATTAATTAATTAATTAATTAATTAATTAATTAATTAATTAGACTCGTGCTCCCGTTGGGGAGTCACGGTGACCATAGATATAGGATAGGATTGTTTTGTAGATAGCCTGTAGTTGTCACGTATGGCGCCGATGCGTGGACACTCACCCCCACACTGGCCAGCATCTAGGCTAGACGGCACAGTTTACAGGATGCTCCGACAGGTCCTAGCTGAACGTAGGGTTTTCCAAGCGCCCGTCATCAGAGTCTTTGTATCAGGGCATGCCTCGTATTTCGGACGAGATTAGACAGCGTAGGATAGCATTTGTAGGACACCTTGCTCGCACCAGCCAGGTCGACACCGCCCTTGGTCTGGCAGGCCCCCAGGGGCTTGGCCAGCCAGGGCGGCACATTCTGACCTGGCCTGGCCCCGGCCAAGGGCATTCCCAAAAGGGTAGGGAAACATGCCACGAACTACGTCCAGATGTTGCTGGATGACCTCCTGGTCCCAGCCCAGTTTGAATACCGCATCCACTCTCTTTCCCTTCTTTGGACTGCCATGCAGAACAAGACGCGGTGGCAGAAGATTGTCAAGGCTCACACGCCCGACCCTGTGGGCAAGCCACCTCCCCCCAAGAGGAGGAGGCGTTTTGATGAGTAGGGTAGTTAGGATTTTTCTAGACTAGCTAGATTAGCGTTAGGATAGTCCGATTACGCGGCTCTCTCCCCACCACCCATCAAGGAATATGTGCTACATGATCTCCCAACGGAGGCATGTTACAATTTAATTTGATTTTTTAATAGCCTGTAGATAGCTTAGACCGGTAGGATTGCGTGTACCCGGCCATCCATCCATCCATCCAGCCATCCATCCATCCATCCATCCATCCATCCATCCATCCATCCATCCATCCATCCATCCATCCATCCATCCATCCATCCATCCATCCATCCATCCATCCATCCATCCATCCATCCATCCATCCATCCATCCATCCATCCATCCATCCATCCATCCATCCATCCATCCATCCATCCATCCATATCCATCCATCCATCCATCCATCCATCCATCCATCCATCCATCCATCCATCCATCCATCCATCCATCCATCCATCCATCCATCCATCCATCCATCCATCCATCCATCCATCCATCCATCCATCCATCCATCCATCCATCCATCCATCCATCCATCCATCGGGGTAAATAAAACAATGGCGACGGAAGCTATGGCCGACCTACCTCCAGCTCCGGCAGACCAAGGCGGGCCAGCCGGTGTACTGGAAGGGGGCGGCCATCTACGTCGGTCACAAGCCCTGGCACGCGACCCCCTCGACCACCGCGGCCCCAGCGACTCCAGCAGCCCCAGCCTAGGGGAATACAGCAGCAGTAGTGTAGAATAGTTAGACCGTGGCCTTGTACATGCCCGCCTACTACAGGCACTATACCAGCTGAGGCCTAGCATTTTTAGTCATGTACATGTGTGCCTATGATGAGCCACCCCGGCAGGATGCTGGTGACCTCCCGCTCTCCTACGCGGACCTGCTGCGGACAGCGACCGCCTCCACCACCGACGCCATCGCCACGAAGCTCCAGGAGCTGGAGGACCACCGCCAGGCCCAGCAACGGGAGGTCACCGATCGCGCTCGCCGCGAGTGCCGAGTGGTGCTACGTCGCTTCCCCCAGAAGCCAGGTGAGACGTCAACCTCCCTTGCTGACGAGATCAAGAACCAGCTTCTTACCCTCATGGGCCTGGTAGGTGAGGTAGAACTGCGTGGGTGCCACCGCCTTCCCCACTCACGGGACAAGGCGGCCACCCCACCAGTCCTGCTCACCTTCCTCTCCCCTGAGGATAAGCAGCGGTTCCTCTCTCGTCGCAAGCGGTTGCACGACCTCACCTGGACGCTGGATGACGACCTAACCCCCGCTCAGCAACAGCAGCGACGCGACCTGTGGCCGGAATACCTCCGCCATAAGCAGGACCCCCAGAAGCCCAAGGTGTACTGGAGGGGCGGGGACCTGATGATCAACCACAAGATGTGGACGCCCCCAGCGGGCTAGAATAGCAATAGCCCTAGCTTGTAACCATTGGAGTCACTGTCGCTAAGGCAGCCATGCCTAGAATGTTTGCCTAGCTGTGCCAACAAACCTAGTCACGTGCCGCCAACGCACGGTACACAACCAGCCATAGCCTTAGCCTAGTTCTAGGGCAGCCATGCTACGCCCTGGCTATGTTCAGATTACTTGCCCACGCTCCTTGCTATGACATGCTCACATGGGTCTTATTGCACCCACAGTTTGCCGGATCGTTAGCCTGTCCTTTTAGCTAGCCGCGCCCGATTGCAGCTGTGGCATGCCTTTGGCATGAAGGAGACTGGGGTTCTCTGCCCTTTCTCCTGTAGTGCACACACAGGGATTAAAAGCACTTCGGTGCTCCGTGACTCCCCAACGGGAGCACGAGTTTAATTAATTAATTAATTAATGATGAGCCACCCTCCAGATGATGCCTAGCTTTATTTCATTATGCAGTGCCCATGCAGGGAGTCACTCTCTGCTGAGAAGCCATGCTGATCTTCCCCACCTATGACGGGCTCCCCTTAGCTGGGTGTTGCCCGAGACTCTGGGTGGTGCAGGTGCCCTAGTGCACCTAGAGCAAGTGTTGTTTACATTCCCACCCTTGCAGGAAGTAGCTTAGAATGTATTATAGGCCATATGCCCCTTCTCTGGGCTATGTGCTACAGACACTCCCAACGGAGTTATGTTCCTAATTAATTAATTAATTAATCGGGGTTAATACTCCGTGACTCCCCAACGGGGGCACGAGTTTAATTAATTAATTAATTAATTAATCTACGCTCCCACATTCGCACACCATAACATCCACAAACCACCTCCAGGAAAAGTGCGCTGATATACCATCGGCTCCCCAACGGAAGTGCGTGGCCAATGAGTAGATTAATCAACAGCGTAACACTCATAGCATGCCTTCCCCATCTTGTTGCCCTCCCCGATCTTATTTTCTTCAACTAACTCTGCTTCTGACATTAAAAAGCCCTTGGGAAGGTGCTTGTCCACAGCCACGCCAACGTAGCGATTCCCATCAATCTTGTTGCCCCGAAGAATGCTCTTGCGGAACCGGTAGGCATGGCAGTTCACCAGCTCTCCCCGGTTGGGGCAATTAAACCACACGCCCGACTCCTTGTTGCACTTGATGACATTGTCCACCAGCAGCGAGCTTATCTTGTTGGCTCGGTTGTTCCGGATGCCTCCAACCAGGTTGTTGCGGACGGTGCACCCGGACACAATGTGGCCAACCTTATCCAGTGAGCACATTTCTGGGCAAAGATCGTCGTCATGTCCTGGCCATTCCAATAACACCGCATCCCGGCCATTTCCCTTAAAGGTGCTGTTGACTACCGCACAGGGCACTAGTGCGGATACAGCGCAGCCGTTAAAAGAGTTATCCGAGAAAGTGCAACGGTCAACCGTGCAAGGCCCAGTTCCGTTAAGCCACGCCCCGGAATGCCGACAGCTCAATCCATACGACTCCCGGATGTAGATCTGGCACCATAAGTGCGCCTCGATACCATTACCTAGGATGCCGCGGACGTGGCAGGAATCCACACACCCAGTGGAGCGGTTGCAGAAGTAGATCCCGGCACTAACCCACTCGCATTCTTCGGGAGCGGGCGGCTGCCCTCTCTCGCCAGGCAGCACATTCACACCCTTGAGGAATGCGCTTCTTACGCCATTGGCCACAGCCACAGCACATTGGCGGGGTGCTCGCGATGGATCCGCGCTGTCCCGCCCATCCCACTCCGCCACCAGGATGGTCATGTGGCCCTCCCCAAGGATGCTGACGTCATCGGCCGCGATCGCCACCGTGGGCACGTTGCGACCTTGATGCCCCTCCCCAGGACCCTGGCTTGCTAAGGGCCCGGTTTGCACCAGAGGGCAGTCCAGGCGGCAGCCATGCTCGCACGCGTCGTACCGCTTTGCTGGGTCCCAGCCCGCCTTGAGGGTGACCCCGCGAACAGACATCTCAAACGGGCCGTGGTGGACCCCCCACACGTGGACGATGTCGCCGTCCCGGGCCGCACGGAGCGCAGCTTGCAGGGATGGGCCGCCGGGGAAGCATGCCGGGCAGTCCACATAAATATGAGACACGGGGGGGGGGCGGGTGTCATTGGCTGTCGTGGCAACGGGTGCCGTAGCGGGGGGCAGGGTAGGGCGATCCGCAGCAGCCTGGGAGGGCGGCGCTGAAAGGTCAGGACCAGGTGCGGTAGGGGCCAGTAGTGGGAGGGCACCTTGGAGACCGTCAGCCGGATAGGCCAGCCGGGCCTTTTTCCGTGGCTCACCGGATGCAGAGTGCTCCACTTCGCCACCATCAGCTCCTTGCTTGTCACCACCGTCAGGGCGTTTACCGTACGAAGGAGTAGGGAGGCATGCAGGAGCTGTGGACGGGCCGGCGGGGGCTGAGTTGGCATCACAGGGCGTGCTGGCTGCTTGAGGAGGGGGAGCGCGCGGGGCAGAAGTAGCCACGGCCTCCGACACAGGTGTCCCAGGTGGCACGCCGCCCACGGCTCTTGAGGCTAAATTGGGAATAGCGTGGCAGCCACCATCGATCGGAATCCCGGTCAACACCAGATGGCCATCCACGAGCTTCCGGTCGTCAAGAACGCCTGACAGACCATAGCCTTCATAGACCATGGAAAACCATGCGTGGCCGTTCCACCTTTTAACTGACCCTTCCCGCAAACGGAATACATCCTCAAACCCGCCCGGGCCACTCAGCCTGAGCCGTCCCTCCGTCAGGTCCATACCGCAGGGGTCATGATCCCGGCCAGTCTCTGATTGGGGACGGTAGATTACGATCACCTCCGATAGGACGCCCATTTCTGTGGGCGGCAAGGACCTTGTCTGCTAAGAAAAGGCCAACAATTATATGGTTGTGCTACGAGATCATTGAACACTGCAAGGGGGGGTATCCGGGCGCGCACCCAGCCAAATGCACGTAGCCACTTGCCCTTAGGCCTGCATACGGCGCCAGTGGCAGTTCCGACTCCTCGCCTTTTCAAGTAAACGGAAAGCTTCTCATGAGAAATGTCGTACTAGTGCGGTGACTTCATGGCAATAAGGCTGAATCAACGCAACAGGCCTGATATAATTCTTGCACGCAGTACCAGACCAACATAGCCGGCCATGTACCTAATTTGCTCTAGTTTTTCTCTGGATGATGGACTTAGCAGCCATTAAACAATCGTTCGCGCGAAAACATTACGCGCGCACGTGTACTGTACAAGGTAAATTGTTCGAGAGCTTCTGCAGCCTTCTGCCCTTCCACATTCCGCTACGCTGACAGATAACGGTTACAGCGGTTTTACTGAAAACGGCCACCAAACTAGCGCAGTTGCTGTTGTCACAAACTTGTCAGTTGTCGTGTTGTTGGTGGTGGTTGTGATGGTACCTATGTAAGTTCCAACGCTGGTGTGCAGCACAGCTTGGAAGGGGGCTGCGCTAGCCTTTCTGCACTTACGGCGGTCTACGGCTGATACCGTTTATTTTTGTAACCGTAAAGTTGACCGTAGCCCACCGCAGGGTACATAAAAGTCTCCGAATAATTAGGTAAGGCCCGGTCTATACGAATTTTATTAAAAAGGTTGGGCTCAAGTCACCGTGGACGGAGGCATACGGCGCGTGTGGGGAACAGTACGAAGACGTTATAAGGTGGACGGCAAAATCTTACAGTCGAGATTCTCCCGCCAACTTTATGTTATGTTGCCGAGTAGCCCATTATATTTTTAACGTGATTTTTAATGACCCCCCTTAAAAATGCGCTGATTTATTAAAAATCGGACCCATTTTAACTTGAACTAGGTACCGCCGTACCCAGTTCGTACACAGCGGTTCCACCACCTAATTTTCGGGCGGTTATGGGAGTTACGTTAGCGTTACGCGATCCGATCTTGCTACGGCCGCATCGATCCCCGCCTTGATGGCTTGCCTCGAGGAGCACCGCAAGATGAAAAATCGGCAAGATCGAGCCGTCCACGTGTAAATTTGTGCCCTTAAGCTTTTTAATAAAAGTCGTATAGACCGGGCCTTATTAGGGCTAACTCACACGGGTCGCGATCCGTAGTTCGTGAGCACTCTTGTCATGCGTGGCAGGAATCTTCTCACGGCGTCGGCAGATAGTGCCGGAAAACGGGCATGGTTCGCGACCCGACTTTGTGGTTCGCGGGAAATCGTGTCGCGACCCATGTTCGCGAGCGAAAAGTCCACGTGTCCGTGAATCGAACCTGACAAGTGCGAAAAAGACCTGAAAGTACGGGAATTAATGGTACGAATTCAGTCGGCGTAGAGCCAGTACGGCAGGGTGATGAAGAAAACTGGACAGCTTCGATCCAGCGAAGCCGGTCTCGCCAGCTAGAATTTAGTATCGTCCAGTAAAGACTAATAATCACTGGATACACCCGAATAATCAGAATACGATATCGTAGATATCCCGCTGTATGTGTAAATCCAAGGACAGGTGGCGACAACGAGGAGATTGAGGAGGAGTGCGGGAAAGAGCGGAAAGTGCGGAAACGCCAGCAAAAAAGGTACTGTGAACCAATCTTTATCTATCTGAACAATCCATACGCCCGCGACCCACCGTGTGAGTGCGACCGGTTCGTCAACCAATTTCTGTTCCACGTGGCAGAAAGTTCGATGCCACTCGGCAAAGCGGTTCGCGAACCATGACCGTACGAACCACGGATCGCGACCCGTGTGAGTTGGCCCTAACTGCACACACGTCAGCAGCTTTGAGTCTGCCAGTTGTCCGTCAGTCAGTCAGTCAGTTTTTTCCCCAAGCCGGTTATCCGACCGAGTATCGGTATTTTCACATCACTTCGACCAGGCGAAATCCGGGGCATTTCAGCAGCATTTTGCCGAAACGCGGTCAGACGTCTTGCGAACTAGGAAAAATCAGGCCGATTCCTTCGGACTAGGTGAAAATGGCCGGAAGTCCGAAATTCGGCTTTCGCAGGTTTTCGCAGCCCTAGTTTTTCCTCGCCGCGACTACAGTGCAGGCTGGTTTTTCGGTTCCTCGCGTCGCGTCTATGCGGTTTTTCGGGTGTACCTGTCAGTCGGTCCGTTCGATTCACACATCTGACGGTCGTGAATCTACAAGTCTGCAATCGGTGTGAGAGAGGGTGCATTCTCAGCCTATTCAATTGATTTCGCCTGGGTTCGAAGTCAATGCCGTACCGTTTTCCCAGTCAAGGTGTCCACACTTTGATTTCAGCAGTCAGTCAGTCACGGTCAGTAACTCAGTATGTCCTAATCCCACGCCGGGTACATTGCAGCAATATTTATTAATTATTGATATACATTAATAATAATAGTAAATATATTATTAATAATAATAATTATAATATACATTAAAAATAATAATATACATTAATAATAATAGTAAATATATTATTAATAATAATATCATATGATCAGAATATTATTAATAATAATAATTTAATATTTGCGTGGCGGGGATCGAACTCCTGGGAGTACTAATATATTAATTTTAATGAAAAATTCAGCGAAATCTCTAGAGGCCGAAAGCCTGTCAGACCTGCGAACTAGGAAACTACGGACTTAAGGAAAATGACACTCGTCAGCACGACGAGGTACGACACGCCATTTCGTCACCGTTTCGCTGCCAATTTTCGTAACCGCCAAACGCATGACACTTTTCATATCGTCACACTCTTTTTTCCGACAACTTTGGGACCAGCGGGGAATGGCCAAGGCGCCGACGCGAAAGATTCCAGAGGACAGCATCTGACAAGGAGGGGGGACATCCAGCCAAGACAGCACACTCACTCGTGTGTCCGGCGCGGCACCTCCAAACGTGGAGCGGACTCCAAAAATGTGTCCGGCGGCAGAATTTTTGCGACGGAGTGTACTCCAGTCGAAAATTTTAGGGCGGCGCGAAGAAAAATTTTGTGGAGCTAACTCCTTTTGGCGGTCCGGCGCCTGGTTTTAGGAAAGGAGTGCGCTAGTGCGCTCTGGTGATCCCGCTACTAGGGCTGGGACATCCGGGTCATTTCGCGACCCGAACACGAACACGAACACCTGGGGAGAGTACCCGAACCCGAATACCGAACATGTTCGGTACATTCCCAGGTGACCCGAACACGAACACGAACATGTTCGGTACAGGTTTAGGGTGACCCGAACCCGAACCCGAACATTACCCGAATATTTTACCTAACACGAACAATTCATAACGATACACTTGTGAGTAGGATACGGGAGATTATTTTTTTCACTCATGAGTTAAAAACTCACCCCCGGACCAGAATCAGACCGGGGATCGCCGCCGCGCCTGGTTGCGAGCTACTCCAAGAATGCCGTGGACTGCCCTTGCGGCGTATCCAGACGGGAAGTCTGCGTAACCAGCGTAAACCAGACTCCAGCCTCAACTCACGTCGGTAGGTGTACTACAAAAGGTGTAATGTAGCCATGCCGTAAGTACAGGTAAAAGCTGTTAAAACCCTATGCCAGAGACAGCTGCTGACAAAGTTACAGTGCAGCGGGCACCCCCGGCAGCCATAGCGGGAGGGATATTCCGGAAATTAACGGGGGCGGCAAGGATGTTTATTAAACGCAGATTGACGCTTGCATATCTTGTTGCTAAGAGTATGACAAGGTAGCGTTACCTGCAATCCAATAAATGAGGCATTGTAGCGTGGATTTTCTCCAGAGCTTTACCGTGTTTGTCGTGGCAGAATGTTCCAATGCAGTAGATCAAGTGACGCCATTACTATCGATTGTTCCTTCGCATTGCTGCATCTGCCAATTCATTTTCACTTAAAAGATTGATATTGCCTTGTTATGTCGCCAGGCGGACCGATATCCAGGCGACTTACGGGCGACTCTGCTCGCCATAAACAAGTGTAAGATGCAACTGGCGAGCGGGGTCGCTGGCAACAGTTGTAACATACAACTGGCGAGCGGGGTTGCTGGTGTTATTTTCTTTCCTGCGAGCTGTCTTGACTCTTCCGCGTTGTCCATCGTTGGTCGATGAATGTAGGAGCGCGCGTAAAACCGGACTTGCTTTGGGTCAGGTCCCGATGGTGCGTTGGTGAGCGAGAGCCCATCAAGCACGCGTTAGTGTTGGTTATGGTTGCATACTTGTGTTGATGATGTTACTGTTCGCTCCTGGGCAGTCATTGCCGCCATGGCCATTGCGGCTGTCCTTGTGCTGTCTTGGCTGTCCTTGCTGTCATGGCTTTCAGCTTTCATGGCTGTCATGGCTGTCATGGCTGTCATGGCTGTCATGGCTGTCATGGCTGTCATGGCTGTCATGGCTGTCATGGCTGTCATGGCTGTCATGGCTGTCATGGCTGTCATGGCTGTCATGGCTGTCATGGCTGTCATGGCTGTCATGGCTGTCATGGCTGTCCTTGCTGTCATGGCTTTCAGCTTTCATGGCTGTCATGGCTGTCATGGCTGTCATGGCTGTCATGGCTGTCAGCTTTCATGGCTGTCCTTGCTGTCCTTGCTGTCATGGCTGTCATGGTTGTCATGGCTGTCATGGCTGTCATGGCTGTCATGGCTGTCATGGCTGTCATGGCTGTCATGGCTGTCATGGCTGTCATGGCTGTCATGGCCATTGCGGCTGTCCTTGTGCTGTCTTGGCTGTCCTTGCTGTCATGGCTTTCAGCTTTCATGGCTGTCCTTGCTGTCTTGGCTGTCATGGCTGTCATGACTGCCATGACTCCCTTTGTTGTCGCCACAAGGAGGTCATTGCATGCATTAAGACTGACTAAGCGGCTTGCATCGCTGACTTGTGCCTACTTGTTTTTCTGGGTTATTTGCATAGCTGTATTGCTTGCATTGGTGGCTGTCTTTGATTGTTTGCCTTGCTGGCGCAAGTTATTGATGGAACCTAAGCCTCGGTTGAGAGGTCACGGAGCACTCAAGTGCTGTACAGAATGTGGGGCGATTTTTGGCAGGTAACCACCCAACATTTTCCGAATCCAACCCTAGCCTTTGAACACCTGAGCAGGCCCCACCCGCAGCCTCAGCTAGGTATCTACTATCTAGGGATTGGCAGATTGGGGGTGTGATATCATCACTGTGGTAGGTGTTTGCTGTGCTTGCTGCATGTTTGCTGGCTTGCGTTGGCATGTCGGTGGCTTGATGGCTTTCTTGCAGGCATCATGTGCATCTCTCACGTTGCTGATGTGAACAGCCATGTCTGTGCTACATTCGGTTCACAAGTGATGTTCTGTGTTTCCATTACCTTGGCCACAGCTGAGCTGATGGTGCTGCGCGCCAATAACTAGCTAGCCTGACGGCCAGCATATAAAAGTCACATGTGCTGCCTACCTCAATCCTGAACTGGCTGGCTGCATTAGAGTGTGACCATGTAATTCACTTTGTTGGAATAATGCCATGTATCTGTGGGTTTCTCGCCCTTACTCTGTATACAACTTTTTCAAGACATCTTCTTCAAGACATCTTCTTCAAGACAACCAAGTGCACACCCAAATGCTAGGCTGTTTTATTGTTGTACTTTTTATTGTTGTAGTTGATGTCCCAAGAACATAGTAATACTGCGACATACCATCTGCATATCCCATGGAGAAGTCCGCATTGCCTGTATGCCTGATTCTCCCCCCCGCCAGTTCCGGTAGAGATCCACTACATGCATTGCCCTTGTGAAGCATGTATCAAGAGTACCCATCATAGCTGTGCATATGAAGTGAGACAACTATGCTCGCAGATGGTGCACGTAATCTTAGTTCCATTTTGTTCACGTGACTTATGTGAGACACACCACTTAAACAAAACAAGGCTACACATTAATTTCCATCTCCATGCTTTCCATCCTGTGGGGAAGCGCCCGCGTGTGCAAACCCGCGGGAGGCACGCCAGACAGCTCCCCTAGGGCAGCGTGATGCTGTATAGATAGATGTTGTAGTTAGTAATGCTGTTAGATAGATGTCGTAGGTGGCTGATGTAGATAGCTTAGACCGGTAGGACTGTTTGCACCCACCCATCCATCCATCGGGTTAATGCTCCGTGACTCCCCAACGGGAGCACGAGTCTAATTAATTAATTAATTAATTCCATCTCCGTGCATTCTTTATTCCATTTTGGTTTTTGTTATAATTATTACTCTTTACTTTGTCTTTATTTATTATTGTTCGTATGACTACCATTTACGTTAAATCTTTTCTTTTTTCTTTCTTTCCTTTTCCTTTTTCTTTTTCCCTCTGTAATGTATACTCCTTACTTCTTATTTTAGCCCCTTCGTGTATTCTGATCCCTTCGTGTATGTGCGTATGTGTTCCCTCTTTTCCTTCTTAGTTTTGGTTGTTTTTGTTGCTGCTGGTGGCGTGTGTGTGTGTGTGTGTGTATGTGTGTGTGTGCATGTGTGTGTGTGTTTTCCCCATCAACATTTCTCGCTACCCTCTGTCTAGCTCCCTCCATGCAGGTCTTCCTAGAGATAGCCACGCGGCTTCCGCGGCCTTCGCGTCTTTCCTATCAGACAACTACCCTAGTCCTTCCACGGCGTTGGATCGCCATGCGTCCAGGCATAGTTGTCTCACTTCATATTCATCATCCTGAACGACTCGAAAACGCGGAAAAGATAACGGCAGGCTCGAGCTACCATGGACCGGATTCTCCCGATTTCTGGCCTGCGCTGGTTGTCCTCCTTGATCTTTTCACGTTCGTGCTCTCTCAACCCTACCAAGTAGAATCCCTATCAACCCTACCCCTCCCTCCCATACAATAATGGAGACAACTATTCCTGGATGCGTGAGATTAGTCGTTACAGATTTACAGTTGCAGTTACCTCAATGCTTGCTGCCAGCCACATGTTGTTGGAGTGAAATTCTGCAAGTTCAGACCATGTGCATGCCAGGTACCTACGGAGTGTGGATACAAGACATTACACACAGCGATGGGTTGCATGCATGTGCATCTTGCTTGGGCTGGCCACTTGCTAAGGACAGCAAGTATTTGCATGTCCAGCCCGTCTGCACTGCCTGTACTACGTTACAAAGAACAAGTGTCCGGCATGCACCTGCGTGCGCATTGCCAAACGCCCTAGCCCACTTGCCCTCGAGCATCTTGAACTGGCACTCACCGAGTTCCCCTGGCAATTGCCAAGACGGCCATGACAGCCATGACAGCCACGACAGCCACGACAGCCACGACAGCCACGACAGCCGACAGCCACGACAGCCACGACAGCCACGACAGCCACGACAGCCACGACAGCCACGACAGCCACGACAGCCACGACAGCCACGACAGCCACGACAGCCACGACAGCCACGACAGCCACGACAGCCACGACAGCCACGACAGCCACGACAGCCACGACAGCCACGACAGCCACGACAGCCACGACAGCCACGACAGCCACGACAGCCACGACAGCCACGACAGCCACGACAGCCACGACAGCCACGACAGCCACGACAGCCACGACAGCCACGACAGCCACGACAGCCACGACAGCCACGACAGCCACGACAGCCACGACAGCCACGACAGCCACGACAGCCACGACAGCCACGACAGCCACGACAGCCACGACAGCCACGACAGCCACGACAGCCACGACAGCCACGACAGCCACGACAGCCACGACAGCCACGACAGCCACGACAGCCATGACGGCCATGGCAGCAGTTTGGCATGACAACCATGGTGTAAGCAGTGGGCATGAGGTGCAGCTGTTGGGTAGGGTGGGGAGTCATGACCATGGGATATGGGAGCTTGTTACATTGGTTGGTTGCTTTGGTGCGGTCTTGTGCGTGCATGACAACATGAGCGTGCGTGTACGTATACAAATGTTTATGGGAACAAGCAATACACGCCAACCAGCCGGCCGGCCACCCAGCAACCAAAAGCAAGGAAGCAAGCGTGGAAGCAGGATGTATACATGCAACGAGTTCACTAAGGGAACGATGATGTGCTAGATATTACCTGCTGTCATATTAGTCTCTTTCTGAAGGACGAATCCTGCTTTTCTCAGTTAGCAACATGCAGCATCCCGGCACCACAACCCTAGTAACATTAGCAAAGAGAAAGCAATGTCACATTAGTCACCTTGATCTCAACATGACTCCCGGGCTCTAAGAAGAAATGCTAGTAACCGTAATCGCCAACCATACAGGCGTATCCGGTCTGGGAAAATTGCAGGCAACACTATTGATACGACTGCCAACCAATGTCTTCATCAGAGAAACAGACTACATGATTTATCGTGTTGAGCAAGCATAAGAACAGGTATTGACAATACTGCTGCTATTCTGCCCCGGCTGCTGGCAAGAGCTCTGCCAAAACCAAACGCAAAAGCTTACCAATGTCATACCATGATACTGTCCTTCAGACAGTACGCGCTTGAGGACCACCGCCAACGCCAAGGCATCACGTTGGGGCTCTGCAGTCAAACGAAAGTGTCAGGTGAAGCGCTGCTGGTGATAGAAGCAAATACGCTGCCCCAAACCAGCAAGTATGAATAAGCCATGAAGTGTTCTATACCTGGGGAACGGTCACTGACATGCCGGGCGGGATAAGTATGGAGAAGTTGTGCATTCCAGCGCTTGAGGAAAACGGAAAATGGCTGCCAACGGTATGACTGTAGCATCACGGCACCAAAAGTGGCCACAGTCTAGCTGAACACATGCTGGCAATAAGGCAGGTTCATGATCATAATAATTATAAACAATAAGCACGCCTGCTTGGTGGGCTCTCGCTCGACAACGCACCATCGGGACCTGACCCCAAGCAAGTCCGGTTTAATTAATGCGTGCTCCTACATTTATGATCGCGAGCAAAGTCGCCCGTAACTCGCTTGGATATCGGTCTACCTGGCGACATAACAAGGCAATATCAATCTTTTAAGTGAAAAACAATTGGCAGATGCAGCAATGCAAAGGAACATCGATAGTAATGGCGTCACTTGATCTACTGCATTGGAACATTCTGCCACGACAAACACGGTAAAGCTCTGGAGAAAATCCACGCTACAATGCCTCATTTATTGGATTGCAGGTAACGCTACCTTGTACGTTAAATATAATCAATCTACGTTTAATAAACATCCATGCCGCCCCCGTCAATTGCCGGACTATCGTTCCCGCTATGGCTGCCGGGGGTGCCCGCTGCACTGTAACTTAGTCAGCAGCTGTCTCTGGCATGGGGTTTTAACAGCTTTTACCTGTACTTACGGCATGCTGGAGTCTGGTTTACGCTGGTTACGCAGACTTCCCGTCTGGATACGCCGCTAGGGCAGTCCACGGCCTGCTTGGAGTAGCTCGCAACCAGGCGCGGCGACGATCCCCGGTCTGATTCTGGTCCGGGGGTGAGTTTTTAACTCATGAGTGTGCGAGCCAGAACCCTAGGATACGGACACCATCGAGGACAATTGAACTGTCACAAAAGAAAGCAAAATGCCAGCTGTCGTCTGAACTTCTGAAACCGATAGAAATAGACCTTCGTACTTTGTTATCTCGTTCATTGGCTGGCACTCAAATGTCGAATGATAAGTGAAAAGTTCTGCGGTTTGGTACTGAAAAATTCGGCTGAAAACAATAACAACAACCGAAAAGTATGTAAATGTTCGGTACCGGGTCAGAGGGGAAGCTCCTATTCGGGCCAGGATGAAGAAAACTCTTGTGCGGGGACGAGTGCGGAGGTCCGGCGCATTACCGCACTTGCAGTTTCAGCACCCAACAAAGCGCTGCGCCGACGAGGAGCATTGCGCGCCAGCTACGGCCCTACGCGCCTGTGTCCATGTTTGGCGCGAGCTTTGGCGCGTAAATTAAAAACAGCTGTGACAGGTTTACCTAGATCACAAATTTCACAAGTTGGAGCGACGAGTCACGAGTCACGACCATGGAGGACATCGTTGAATTGTGATGCTACTAGCCAGACTCGAGCTCGCTGGCACTCAAGTTCGTGGCACCCTCTACATTTATTCCTCTTTACGCTTCTTGTAACTAGATGACTGGTTTACCGGTGTGTGCAACATCTGAATCGGCACGACGAAAAGGCGAAATATGTTGTAATTAAGATCAGTTCCTGGAATAAACTTGTAAGCTGCGCAGGGGCGGGTAGGTTTGCTATGTGCGACCGTCATCTTTTGCTTTCAAATTCCTGTTCGCCTTTCGTGCTCGACGCGGGGGGGGAGCCGGCTGTTGACATCCACTGCAACAACGAGCTCATGATTCGCAGATTTCATGGCCGCGCCGGCCCGTCCCGGCAGCATTTAATTTGCTGCTTGAACAGCAGCAGGCAGGGTGTGCTGGTGGCCCTTCTCGCGATTTCCCTAGCGGTTGGTCAACGGCATCGTTTGGATGTCTGCCTTAGGTGAGGCGTTGCGCCCACAAAACCTTTATTTGGGTTCCTGTTCAAGTGGCGCATAATAACATGAAGACTTGTTTCGCCTTGCTGAACAACCCCACTTGCCAGCCCGTACTCGTCATCACATTCCTCGCCCGGCATAGCATGTGCGTTGAGAAGACGCAGCCTTATCGGCCCGTTCCCGATGTTCACATTATGAGCCGAAGTTATTACAGCCCCTGCGCCTAGTGTCACTGCAATGTGAACTAATGATTCCTTTCCGCTTTTGTGATCGTAACCCGCTTATCAGAATCAGGCGGTGTTCTTCTCGTTGTAGGGCATGTGGTGATGCATAAGTGTGCGGGGGTGCCTGCGGTCTGCCATCCAAAATGTCTTCTTGTTGTGACTTTTAACCCCCGTAACTAGAAAAAAGTAACGCGGGTAATTATTAGAGAGCTTACTTACTACCTTATTTTCTAGATTCCAGTATTTTTGCTGGAGATTTTAGCGCCATGCCATGGGGCTTGGTGGCGCATGTGTGTAGAGAAAGGGCAGTGGCCGGTTAATAAGCCTGCAACCAGGGGATGCACTCGAGATGTTCGGCACAACCCCGCTGTACTCGGTCAATAGCGTGCTGTTAACAAGCACTCGACCCTAAGAATCTGGAGGCTGAGCTCCCTCCTCCCTCCCTCCCGCCCTCCCTCCCTCCCTCCCTCCTCCCTCCCTCCCTCCCTCCCTCCCTCCCTCCCTCCCTCCCTCCCTCCCTCCCTCCCTCCCTCCCTCCTCCCTCCCTCCCTCCCTCCCTCCCTCCCTCCTCCCTCCCTCCTCCTCCCTCCCTCCCTCCCCCTCCCTCCTCCCTCCCTCCCTCCCTCCCTCCCTCCCTCCCTCCCTCCTCTCCTCCCTCCCTCCCTCCCTCCCTCCCTCTCCCTCCCTCCCTCCCTCCCTCCCTCCCTCCCTCCCTCCCTCCCTCCTCCCTCCCTCCCTCCCTCCCTCCCTCCCTCCTCCCTCCCTCCCTCCCTCCCTCCCTCCCTCCCTCCCTCCCTCCCTCCCTCCCTCCTCCCTCCCTCCCTCCCTCCCTCCTCCCTCCCTCCCTCCCTCCCTCCCTCCCTCCCTCCTCCCTCCCTCCCTCCCTCCCTCCCTCCCTCCCTCCCTCCCTCCCTCCTCCCTCCCTCCCTCCCTCCCTCCCCCTCCCTCCCCTCCTCCCTCCCTCCCTCCTCCCTCCCAAGTTTTCTTTTTGCGTGTACATTTGCATGCAAGTTAACAGAATAGGCAAAAAGAAAGAAGCATGTTTCGCCCATAGCTTGACATTCCTTTGTATGCGTGCATGTGTGTGTGCACACGCATGTTGGTCATTTCTAGGTTGATTTTTTGCCCTCCTTGCATGTCTGATTGTGTGGACACAGACAGCGGACATCTCAGCATTGGCCATCATCCGAGGTTCCAGTCCTGATTATTCATGCCGGCGTTGACTAGGCATGCGGGCCGACACTGCTACAAATCCGTGAGAGTCCAGCAGTTGGTGGAGCTTGGAGCTATAAACTGAAGAGCTAACTGACCAAACACCTGCCTTTATGTCGATCACGTTGCCCAGGCTTGTTAGCTATGGTGGCTTCATGTCATGTGTATTGTAGGTAGTAGTGTTCCATGTGCTAGCTAATGATCTAGGTTATGCAGCTCTCCATGTTCTTATCCCTCCATATTTGGCCTTACCGCTCTACAGTCGGTGTGGGCTCCCCATGTTACCAAATTTGGTAAGCATAGTGATTCGGGCCGTGGTACCTGCAACCCTGTCACTAGAAACTGAGTGGATAATGAAGCATGAGGTATGACTAATTGATTATTTGATTAACGTGAGTATATTAATTAATGAATAAGTAAGCAAGTAATTAATTAGTGTATGAAGTAATGAATGTCCATACACGTACTACACGTAATGGATGAATGAATGTCACCTAGACTGCGTCACGGGTATGGAAAGGGGATGGGGCTACAGTTTGAGTGGATATAACTCACAAAATTATTGGGACAGCACAACCTGCCCTATTTTGATTAATTAATTAAACTTGATCGACATGATCAAGTTTAATTAAATGCGGTTATGATCGACATAACCGCATCAATCACGCATTAAATTAAATTATAACATGACTCCGTTGGGAGATCGTGTAGCATGTATTCCCTTCCCCAGCGAGCAGGCTGAGAAGGCAGATGCTCAGCAGATGGTCAAGGACCTGCGCAGCTGCCAGCAGAAGCACGACACATCACCTAAAAACGGCCTTTTTTGTTACATGGGGTCATATCTCCCACACATATAGTCAGATCGGGGTGCCTTTCTGGACTTAAGGTCCCCCTAGGACCCTGTTCACATCACATAAATTGGGGGGCCAACTGACCTATTTTTAGCATCAAACCGTGACGTGGAAAAGTGCAAAAAACGATGTTTTCCAGGCATAAGGAGGCATAGCAGCCACACACAAGTAGTAAATGTAGTCCAATTCAGCTGGAAATGGTCATGCTTATTAATTTATATCCAAAGACAAAAAACGCCCTTAAGTATGCAATGTAGGACCAAACTATGTGCTATAATTCTGGCATACATGAGCCAAAACACCGTTTTAGTGCATTATTTGCCCCTGAAGTCCTCCTGGGGGGGGGGGCAATCACGAATGCACATGAGCATAAATCTCTGTGATCAGTGGGTGGTGGGGTATGGGTTGTGTGGTACGGGTCGGCAACACAGATTCAAGTAGGGGCAACATTTTTAATTTGCACGTAGCCATGCACGTGATGATTAATTAATTGATTCAGCTAGGTGTCATGTGTGCATGTTAGCACAGCATGCTCATGAGGTCACTAGCCAGCACATGTAATTATTGTTTTGTTTAGTTATCAAGACCCAAATTTATGTATGCTCTTGCTTGAACTTTATGCAGAACAAGAAGAGGTGGAAGAGGATTGTCCAGGCTCACACGCCAGCCCCTGTGGGCAAGCCCCCATCCCCCAAGAGGAAGGGGCACTTTGCTGAGTAGAGTAGCTAGGGTTTTCTAGATTAGATTAGCTTAGAGTTAGATTAGCTCGGTTTCGCGGCTTTGCCCACCTCCATCCATCCAGCAAGGAATATGTGCTACATGATATCCCAACGGAGTCATGTTATCAAGGAGACAACAAAATGTTATAATTTAATTTAATTTAATTATTTATGCTCGAGTGACGCATTCACTAAATTCACCTAGTTTCATCCCATGGCTGCTATGGTTGGGGGCGGTCACCGCACATTCATTAACAGGCTTTACAAAGGGTACTAATTGGTTTTCAATTATTTATTTCACTTAGATTGCGTCACGCGGGCATAAGTCCTCAGTGGGACTTGGGAATAAAGGGGCCTACATGATGGCCACACATGAAGCATGTGCAACAAATACACTTGAGGGTGAGATGACAGGTGTACAATAGTCTTAGATGAGTGTAGAATAGTCTGAGCACAATGTAAACCCATAGCGATCATTTAGCGACCATGAGTGCGACCATGAGTGTGAGCCCACCCTGAATGCACCAATTCTTTAACAACAACTACGGTATAACAATTGCCCCGAAATGGCTAGCAATATCAAGCGAAGCTACCTGACCGGTCCCAAACAGGCGTGGGGGTCATTGACACACACAACTCGGCCGGGTCAATCCTGCACATGGCTACGGCCGGCATGTCGAACTTGTAACCAATTAGGCCTGAATTAAAGGCTCAGCCTAGCAATTACCTCACCATGGACCACCATTTCTAGGCGTGACATGTGGCAACAAAGTTGCATGCACATACTATAGAAGGCACATAAATGGTGTTCATCTCGTTGTATAATGGTCTACATTTTTGTATATACTGCCATCCTAGCATCACGGGCCGCATGTCCCAAAAGCCAATCGCGAGATGTAGTAGCAATGTACACTATTTCAATCCACTAAAAGTATTACCCTAACACACGTACGCACAAAGCATTACAACAAATGACACATCACTACCATTATCACATGCGACACATTATGCTATACATGAAATCCTTCACTTTCACTCACGAGATATACAACCAAGTTGATATGCAGAAAGCCATATAGGAAAGGCACGCATTGTTGCAGCGTTCTGTTGCCTTTCCCGACAATTTCATAAGATGCTTTCTTGGAAATTTACAGCGACGTATGAGCAGGCAAGGCATGGTAAGCATAGAAGACGAGAGATGGAAGCAGGGTCGGGTTGTGTGGGTGGGTGGGTGGGGGTTGGGGGGAGGCATAAGGCAGGATGGTCGATCAGGAGGGGAGGGAGAAAGTGGGGCTGGTATGACCCAGCGCTTTCAGACGAGAAAACGCCCGTTCTCAGGTAAGCGTACATCCATAATGTCTTCCGTCATTAGTCGACCACGCCCAACGGGTTTCAGGAGGGGAAAAAAGCTTAGCCTGCTTTTATTGTGACTAGCAAAGACCAGGCTTGACAATACTCTTTAAGCTTACAGGTATGAATCCCAGGGACGTAAAAGGTTCGTCGTCTCAACTTACCTTCGGACCTTACGACCAATTATACCTTGGGCAAACATCCAAATGCCTTTTGTAAGACCGGCGCGACCCATGCAAGGAGTAATAGCGGTATTAGGACGAGACCATAGCAACACTAGCTAAAGGCCTAAATATTAGAACACACCCGGCACTCAAGTCTGCACTACGTTTCCGTGGCCATACTAATAAAGGGCGGGCTAGCTTGACTTCGCGTTCCCTAACACTGCACCCGGTAATTCCTTTTCTCAGAGAAATAATTCCTCAATCTGCAGGTAGTCACAGTGAAGTGCCTTTGTGCGTAAGTCCCGCATGCCGGGCAGCATGCACGCCATCGGCCCTGTTTCCCGCGCTAATTCGTGTGCCGGCCCGGCGCGGCTTGTCTGGGCGCGTCGGATTTTAGTGCGGTATTGGCCCGGACCCCCGCACTCGCCCCCGCACAAGAGTTTTCTTCATCCTGGCCCGAATAGGAGCTTCCGGTCAGAGGCGAACATGTTCGCCCGGTTCCCATGGTGACCCGAACACGGACACGAACATGTTCGGTAAGTTTCCAGGGCGACCCGAACCCGAACAGCACATGTTCGGCCGAACATTTTAGGCGACCCGAACACCGCACATGTTCGGTATTCGCCCGAACATGTTCGTGTTCGGTATGCGGCGGATGTCCCAGCCCTACCCGCTACTGTAGCTCGGTCAGGCGTTTGATTTTTCCAGGTAAATAGGTGTACGTTTATTCCAAATATAGCCAGTAGTTAATTCCTGCTAAGCCTAGGTCAGGCGTTTGATTTTAAAGTGCAGGTGTCCGCTTCGGCCCTGCTGTACTTACAACTTACGCTGAGAACTTACCAAGTATTGGTTGATTCTAGGAAGACGTATCGACTTTCAGGCAGGCGTCAGGTTGTTGTTGTTGATTCTGACACCGGACCTGGCGTCAGGCACTAGGCATCGAATTTCCGCCGGCTTGACGTCATTCTTCTACTTGGAGAATATGCTAATACTATCGCTTACTAAGAGCTTCTACTAAGAGATTCTACAAAAAGTGCCACGTGTCGTACAAGCCACGTAGCACGTAGCACACTCCCAAGTCGGTCCGGCGCAGCTTTTTGACAGACTGAGTGCACTCCAGCACTTTTCACTTTGGCTGGCGCCGGGCGGCGCGGTAGGCCAAACTCTGGAGTACGCTCATGTACGATTTTAGGGGGGGATGTCCCCCCTCCTATCTGACACTAGTCCAACCAAGCAGCACGGACCGCTACGGCTGTCGCAGGAGATCCCAAAGGTTCGCGAGGACCGGGCTGCAGACCTAATTGCGTAGTACAGTCATTCCCGCGTTAAGTTGCGATCGCCCCCTAAAACTTGGCGCCGCAACTTAACGCGGGAACGCAACTTAACGGTAGAATTAGGCTAGCAGCCCACCACCTCCTCCTCTGACAGACTTCTATACGGCATTCGACAGCTCTCGTCAAGCCCGATCCAGCTGCAGCGTCAAAGCCGGCCTAAGTCCATTTTCCAGGCCAGATATTGTGGACAAACTGAAACGGGCGGGCTGCAAACTGAAAACACGCCGTGGGCAGCCACGCAGTGCCTGCGTTTTATAACACAATGACTGATGTGTGTTTAACCCTCTGACTTCTGCTCTTTTTTTGGCGGGTTACTTAATTGCCAGCCGGCTTCACGTTTGACTGTGACAAAACATGGGAACAGTCGTGAGGGAAGCTTCATTTACTGTCAATGGCCTGCATGTAAACAATAATAACAGCCGCATGGAGGCCACAGGCAGCGAGACTGCCTGTGGCCTCAACAACCTTGTCTTTGCCCTTCTGCGGTGCATTCGGCATGACTATGGTCAAGTTCGGCATGACTATGGTGGTAATTCCAGGTTGGATGGGTGGTGTGGAGGACTGAAGCCGCGTAATCGAACTAACCTAACTCTAAGCTATATCTAGTCTAGAAATGCCTGGAATATGTGCTACATGATCTCCCAACGGAGACATGTAATAATTTAATTTAATTTAATTTAATTTAATTTTTAATGGTGGTAATTTCTGGCAACTGAGATGTCTCAATTACAGATGACCATGCATGGTCGTGGATTCTTATGTACCGCAGCCCGCAGGCTGCAAAACTGGATTTGTAAGGTTGCATTCGCGCTTTTCACCTAAGCCAGCAGGCGGGGAAATTTGCGCGCCAGTGGGGCTTGCGTATTTTGCCCCCTAAAATCACGTAGCGGGTCCGGACTTGGCAAAAAATGGCCTCCTACGCGGCCAAAAATGGCCTGACACCTACAAATTGAGTCATTACCGCGTTACCGTAGTGGCTCAAAACACATTGCGAAATAATATTTTCGAATGACCCCCCGAAAAGTGCTAAAATAATGCTCCAATTTACCCCGTAAAGTATGAAAACCGGGCAGCGCCGCTACACCTGTTTCTGGCAGGCCGCGGCGAAGCTAGATGAAGGGGAGCGCCGCGCTTGCCGCGCCGCGTCGCGCCAGATTGAGAACGCATTCAATTTTCGGGGAAATGGGTATATTTTATTAGCCAATTATGGACCAAAGAGGTGAGAGGGGAAATGAGTATCAGCGAATCCTAATGAAGGTGGGCACACACACGTGTGGCGGTGACAGGTGAAAGGCTAATAGGGCGCGTTATTAGACCAGGGAAGCCATTGGACCTGAGTAATGTCGCCATGAGGCATACTGGTGAATACCTGATTACGGCCCAGTAGATCATGAAAAAGCTGGAGCGGGCTGGGCTTGTCGTTATTGGGCCCTGGGTCCCACACCCTGTGTTGTTCCTGAGCTAACAGCCAGTAGCGGCGCATAGCCGCATTCCATAGGTATATAAAGCGCCGGACTACGCCGCCGCGGGTATACCGGCTCCTCGCGGACCTTAAAGACTGTCTCGTTGCGAATGGTCCAGATCGCGTATAGCATAGTAGTGCGTAGCCATATCCATTCTGCTTGGGAAACTGAAAGCTCGGTCCCTGGTGTGCCAGCAATACCGAAAATGATGGTACGCATGCTGATTGGGAGAGTGGGTGGCGATGCCGTCCATGCGGCCCAGATGTTAATGAGCCACGTCCAAACCCCAGGGAGATTACAGTAAAGAAACCTGTGCTCAATGGTTTCACTAGGGTGCGTGCACAGGCATGATGCATCATGACCAAAACGCTCGTGGAGCGTAGCGCAGACCCCTATCGCCCTATGCATCAAAATGAGGTGTTGTACATCAGTGGCCCTGCGGTCCACGAGAGGGTGGTCTACCGCCAGGGTAATCATCTTAACCCAAGTGTAGCCCGGCCAATGTATTCCCCAGCGGGCACGGCCCGGATGGGGCTGAGAACGCCCGGATGGGGCTGAGAACGCATTCAATTTTGAATTCTAGAACGATTTGCATGGTCCAACTAGACAACCTAAGCCGTACTCGAGTTAACACAAGTTAGACAAGTACTTTTTGCATTTGGGTATGATCAGGGAGGATACGTCATGAATACTCGGGAGGATACGTCATGAATAAGTTACATTTTATTTTGAACATAAAATTTGAGCACTAACTTAATATAATCACTAGGTACTGATTTGGGCCATATTTCTGATTAGGGCCATGTTGGGTTAATTAATTAAGAAATAGCACTGATTAGGGCCCTATTAGCACTCATGATTAGGGGCCCTATTAGCACTGATTAGGGGCCCTATTACTTAAGATTAGGGCCTTATGTCATACTGGTACTCATTTAATTGTCAGATAGGAACTGCGCTTGGTGGGTAATTAATGTACTTGGTAGGTTAGAATCCAAGTCAGACACTGAACTAGGTGCCCTAATATAAACAAGCTCCCGGGCTCGAAGTTTACCTAACACGTGCTGAACTTTCCCCGCAAAGTGTCAAAACCATGCAGAAAAACCCTCGAAAAAATATTAATTCGCAATGTGTTTTGAGCCACTACGGTAAGTTGCGATGGCCTCCATGCTTAAGTTGCGGTCGCCCCCCAAACTTCGGCGCCGCAACTTAACGCGGGAACGCAACCTTAAGAAACGCAACTTAACGCGGGAATGACTGTATGAGGAAAATAAGAAGAGACAGCCATTGAACTGCTAGTGAGAATGGTTACTGTCCTTCTTTCCTTCATTCATGCGCCTCCGTTGGGAGAGTCATGGGGTACCAATTTTTGAGTAGGTAACTTTCATCCCTGCTTGATGTTGTACAGAAAAAAGGGGGCATGACCAGTACTGTCATGGTGGTGCACTGGTCGCTCTTTAATTCACATAGGGAACATCGGAGACGCAATCGCTGGCATCCATGACAGCCAGACGAATACCTTCGTTGTCAGCTCTTTGTCTTGGTGTTTTCGGTACCCACCTTGCAGAATTCTTAGAATTAATGGGATCATCTTCTGAGGAAGACGTTGCCGTGGTCAGGGTCTCTATAAAGTCTTGCCTGCCCGAGTCTCTGAGAAGGTCACTATTTGCTTTAGCGAGGCGCAAGGGTCTCTTGACAGACCGGTCGCTTTTGATGCTCCTAGATGAAAGTTGCTCGTCACTCGATGTCAGTGGTAGCGGGATTTCGCATCATGGCCTCGTTGACGCGGTGAAGCTCTGCCCAGGGTTGAGGCATATGGATGTCAGGTAAAAACTCTTTTATAACCAAACAGCAGTGATATGTATATATATATAAAGTGGAGTTCGGTGAAGTAATTCCATTTTCATGCAGTATCCCCATGTGTCTGGACGAGTGCCCGGCACGGTAACGCCAGCGGTATTTGCGTGTCCCTCTGCACTGCGACCGTGCGCCTTTGCTACTTACCCAGCCGCTGCCCAGGGCTTACCGAGGAATCCATCCGCGTTATTGTCAACGAATGCCAAGATTTAACAGTGCTGCGGTGTGGGTAAGTGACAGCACGGTTGTATCGGAAGTTAACCTGCGCGTGCTCTGGTTTGTGGCACGCAATGGGGCTGAAGGCTGAGGATGCTCCACAGAATTGGAAGCCTCTCGTGAATAAGCAGATTTCTTCTGAGCCACCCGCGGGCAGTTGGATATCAATGGCAGAGCTACTGTTTGCCTTGATTGGAAACTGTTTTCCACCAACCAAGCTTTGTAAATGTAGCATCCCAGCAATTAGTTGTTTTAAAAATTCAATTTGCAGTGTGCAACTGGGGGAGGCTTGTTTTTCCAGGATTTTTTTGGCGGGTTTATTCACGTCTACTTCTTATCTCTCGTCCATCAAGCCTCGATCATTAAAAAAAAAAAAAAAAAAAAAAAGTTCGATTTGTGGATTGTAGTTGAAGTATGTTTTGTACTTTGGTCATCACTGAAGGTATTGCTGCATAGCATATGGGTTGGATGTTGACGCACTGCCACCCATTTCCAGAAGTTTTCTGTCCGTGTGTGTCATAAGACATCGTCAGTACGTGTCTTTCTAACCCCAAGCACTTCTTCCTAGGACCAACCACTCCTTCCTAGGACCAAGTGCTGCTTCCTAGGACCAAGTGCTGCTCCTAGGACCAAGCACTTCTTCCTAGGACCAAGCGCTCCTTCCTAGGACCAAGCACTCCTTCCTAGGACCAAGCGCTCCTTCCTAGGACCAAGTGCTGCTCCTAGGACCAAGCGCTTCTTCCTAGGACCAAGCACTTCTTCCTAGGACCAAGCGCTTCTTCCTAGGACCAAGCACTCCTTCCTAGGACCAAGTGCTGCTTCCTAGGACCAAGTGCTGCTCCTAGGACCAAGCACTTCTTCCTAGGACCAAGCGCTCCTTCCTAGGACCAAGCACTCCTTCCTAGGACCAAGCACTCCTTCCTAGGACCAAGGGCTGCTCCTAGGACCAAGTGCTGCTTCCTAGGACCAAGCACTTCTTCCTAGGACACAGCGCTTCTTCCTAGGACCAAGCGCTCCTTCCTAGGACCAAGCACTCCTTCCTAGGACCAAGCACTCCTTCCTAGGACCAAGGGCTGCTCCTAGGACCAAGTGCTGCTTCCTAGGACCAAGCACTTCTTCCTAGGACACAGCGCTTCTTCCTAGGACCAAGCACTTCTTCCTAGGACCAAGCGCTGCTTCCTAGGACCAAGCGCTCCTTCCTAGGACCAAGCGCTCCTTCCTAGGACCAAGTGCTGCTCCTAGGACCAAGTGCTGCTTCCTATGACCAAGCGCTCCTTCCTAGGACCAAGCGCTCCTTCCTAGGACCAAGCACTCCTTCCTAGGACCAAGCGCTCCTTCCTAGGACCAAGCGCTCCTTCCTAGGACCAAGCACTTCTTCCTAGGACCAAGCACTTCTTCCTAGGACCAAGCACTTCTTCCTAGGACCAAGCGCTCCTTCCTAGGACTAAGCGCTCCTTCCTAGGACATTTGTGTATTGCTAGGCGCCACCCCAGGAAGCTCGGGGCCACTTCAATGACCGCTGTGCGCCGATGGGCCATCATCACCGCTTAACTTTACTCCCAGCTAGATATGCAGTGCCATGGCAGCCGATGCCAAGGGAGATAATGCATCAACTGCGCGCCCGTCAATGATCAATATCCATCGGGTCCTTGCCCATGCGTGTTGCCGCGCGCACGCACTATGACAGTTGGCCCGTGGGCTGGTCCGTGTCGCACATCTTGTGCTCCCGGCCCTCGTCGCACATCGCCCTGCTCTTGCACAATTTTTTCCCCCCGCCGCATTTTGTTACAGGTGCCGTCGCCCGTCACCCTTGGTCGCATCCCCACCCTGTGGTCCGCCTCCCCTACCCCTCATCATCTTCCTCTCCCACGAACTGCCGTGCGCGTTTTCAAGCAACCAACGTGGCGTTGCCATCCTGGTGCTGCCACCTGTCAGTTGGTATCGTTTGGCCCGCCACCTGTTTGCTATCGTGCCATCCACGATCGTGCTGCGCCCATGCTGCCACTGCCATCTGATTCCATGCTACCATCCCCATCACCGCCGCCGGACCCCACCATTGTTCTGACATCACCATCCTCGTCATCATCGTGCCGTCATCGTTATGCTGACATCAGCGGGTGCCCCGCGAGCGATGCCGCCATGCGCTGCGCGCTGCCCCACCTGGTGGCGCGGCTGGACCAGCCGGAGGAACCCGCGGCCGCGTGGGACGAGCTGGACCCGGACGCGGTGTGTCAGGGACCGCGCTCGCTGCAGTGGCTGACGTGGGTACGTGGGGTGGGGGGGGGTGGGGGGGGGGGGGGGGGGGGGTGGGGGGGGGGGTGGGGGGGGGGGGTGGGGGGTGGGGGGGGGGTGGGGGGGTGGGTGGGGGGGTGGGGGGGGGGTGGGGGGGGGGGGGGGGGGGGGGGGGGGGTACGTGGGGGGGGGGGAAGTGGATGCATGTACGCGCGCGTGTGTGTGGTGGGGGGTCAACATCTGGAGTTTGGCTGCCTGGGACATGAGATAAGTTTGAGCTCCTGAATATCCGGATCTTATAACTGTGCACTGTTGCTGACGGCTACCCTCCCATCCGGTGTAGCCCACATCAGCTACTGCCTTAGCCCATAGACGACCCTGAATGTGGCCTCACATACCGTGACCATCGCTGATGGGATTGGCTGTTGACCGTGTCTTGCCAAACATGCATGCCCACCCCATCCCGTGTCGTCCCATAAACCGTCTTTGCCGAACTGAGGTCGCTATCAGCCCACGATCGACCCGGCATCCGAAGCCACCCTGCGGAAAGGGGGCGGACACCGCATCCACCTGAACAACCCTGAGGGCTGCCGCTGCTACGCCGTCGTGCGCGGCGCCAGCGCGGCCGCCTTGCTTGCGGCGCAGCGGCGGTTGACTAATACTTCTACTGCAGTCACGTCCTCCTCTTCCTCCAGCTCGACGGCTCATTCTTCTTGTTCATGCAATGGTGGCCAAGCAACAACAACAGCACAAGGCTCCCTCCCTTCTGCTTCCCTCCGTGCCGCCTTGAACCAGGCGGAGATGTCGGGCGCAATGCCCCTGGACTGGCTGAAGGCGGCGGCCAGCGGCAGGGCCCCTGGCGAGCCGACGCCTGTCCTATTCTGCCCGATTCTTCGGCCACACGCGGCGGTGCCTGTGGAAGCAATCGGCGACGTGGCGTTGGACTATTGGGCGGTGGAGGGGGTGGACCCTTTGGTGTGGAGCCACGATAGCGAATGGGAGGGGGGTGAGGAGGAGGGGGATGATGACGATGATGATGATTTACAAGATCGTTTGCGTGGTAATGGGCAAGGGGGCGCCAGGGACGGTGGTGGCCTGGGACACCTGGCGTGGCGCTCGCGACCCGCACAGGGAGTGGAGGTGGCGTCTCGAGGCGACCCGAGAGCGTCACCTGACGGGGGACTAACTTCATGTGGCATCGCCAACAGTACAACCAAGTCCCCTTGGAGTGGTTCCCCTTCCCGTAGCCGGGGCCGGTTAAAGCAGCGCATACCATCCGTGGTGGCATCGACACAACCCGGTGGTGGTGCTGATATTGCCCCTCAGACGGCACGAGTGATCACGGTGACAACAAGCTACGTGGGCCCTGGAGGAAGGCAACCCCCAGGGGCCCCCTCAGCCGGGTACTCGCTCCTCGTCCACCCGCGCATGCCCATGGGCGAGCTGCTCAAGCTTCCCATCGCCGAGCGGTTCCGTCTCGCCTACGTGCTGCGCGACCTGAGACTCGCCCCCAAGCGGGCCAAGAACGTGCGGCAGCAGGAGCGCCGCGCTGCTAAAGTTGCCGCCACGACCACAGTGGCCACGGGGCGGTCGCCGTCGTCGTCGGCACGCGGGCGCCGGGTTGTGCATGACAGCCACGTGGACGCGCTCGTGTCGGCCGTCAGCTGCAAGTGGCAGCTAGGGATCGAGCCAGACGTCGGGCTGGTGTAGCCTGCGTTACGAACAGACCAGCTGGTGTGGCCTGGTGTTCCCTAGTAATCGCAGAGGCCATATACATTCGGTGGATCTGCAGTGTAATCTGTGGGTATAAAGCTTTGAATGGAACATGGTAGAGCAGACGGGTAGAGCAGGCGGGTAGAGCAGATAGGTGTAGAGCTCCGACTGGTAGAGCAGACCAGTCGGTATCGTAGCTCTGGGTCTAGATTGCAAGCCGGTCTAGCAAATAGGGTTCTAGCAAAGACCAGTCTAGCCAAGGCGCATCTAGGACACCGGTCCTGGCAGCAGGTCTAGCAGTGGAGCGGGAGGGTGCAATGGAGCGCTGGTACGTGTTCTTGACTGGCAACAAATCCCGCGGGGGCTGACCAATCATTTGTTATTAGAAGAGACGGGGCCCAGCATCTAGTCAGGGGGGTATCCACAGCGTGTTGTTGATCCCCACCCCTCCAGTGGACCTTCAGCTTCTGGGGATGTCGTGTGGCCGGCGGAAGAAGGTGGGCCACAGCTCGCAATGTTACGGCTGCTGCGCAGTCCTGAGTCAGGTGCAAAGAAAGCATGTTTGCATGTCTCATAATTGATACACATATTGATATGTCGTATAATTCTAACTTGTAAGTACGTACGAGGCTACACACGTGCATTTCCAGCTGCCATTCATCTTCATTGGTCAATTATCGGCCGTTCGTTCGTTCGTTCGTTCGTTCGTTCGTTCGTTCGTTCGTTCGTTCGTTCGTTCGTTCGTTCGTTCGTTCGTTCGTTCGTTCGTTCGTTCGTTCGTTCGTTCGTTCGTTCGTTCGTTCGTTCGTTCGTTCGTTCGTTCGTTCGTTCGTTCGTTCGTTCGTTCGTTCGTTCGTTCGTTCGTTCGTTCGTTCGTTCGTTCGTTCGTTCGTTCGTTCGTTCGTTCGTTCGTTCGTTCGTTCGTTCGTTCGTTCGTTCGTTCGTTCGTTCGTTCGTTCGTTCGTTCGTTCGTTCGTTCGTTCGTTCGTTCGTTCGTTCGTTCGTTCGTTCGTTCGTTCGTTCGTTCGTTCGTTCGTTCGTTCGTTCGTTCGTTCGTTCGTTCGTTTGTTCCTTCGTTCGTTCGTTTGTTCCTTCGTTCGTTCGTTCGTTCCTTCGTCCGTCCGTCCGTCCGTCCGTCCGTCCGTCCGTCCGTCCGTCCGTCCGTCCGTCCGTCCGTCCGTCCGTCCGTCCGTCCGTCCGTCCGTCCGTCCGTCCGTCCGTCCGTCCGTCCGTCCGTCCGTCCGTCCGTCCGTCCGTCCGTCCGTCCGTCCGTCCGTCCGTCCGTCCGTCCGTCCGTCCGTCCGTCCGTCCGTCCGTCCGTCCGTCCGTCCGTCCGTCCGTCCGTCCGTCCGTCCGTCCGTCCGTCCGTCCGTCCGTCCGTCCGTCCGTCCGTCCGTCCGTCCGTCCGTCCGTCCGTCCGTCCGTCCGTCCGTCCGTCCGTCCGTCCGTCCGTCCGTCCGTCCGTCCGTCCGTCCGTCCGTCCGTCCGTCCGTCCGTCCGTCCGTCCGTCCGTCCGTCCGTCCGTCCGTCCGTCCGTCCGTCCGTCCGTCCGTCCGTTCGTTCGTTCGTTCGTTCGTTCGTTCGTTCGTTCGTTCGTTCGTTCGTTCGTTCGTTCGTTCGTTCGTTCGTTCGTTCGTTCGTTCGTTCGTTCGTTCGTTCGTTCGTCATTCAGTCAGTCAGACAGTCAGTCAGTCAGTCAGTCAGTCACGCGCCTCGGTTGGGAGAGTCACGGGGTACCAACTTTTGAGTTGGTACCTTCATCCGGCCTGTTTTGACGCACAACAAGAAGGGGGCATGGGACCTCCCCCTTAGTCAGGTTAATATTGTGCGGAAACCTTTTGCCACTCGGCTTCTAAGGTTCCGCACAGTATTACCAGCGAGTGGTTATCCAGGTGGGTGCTGGTGAGGCAGCCGACACGCCCGGGATCAGGTGGATATGTGGCTCAGCGAGGAGAGCCGCCACCCTGCCGCCTGTCCACTGCTGATTGGAGACAAGCTCATCGGCCAGCTTGCTCAAGAAGCCAACATGGACTGTACACGTCAGCGCGCGGCCGAGCTTACAAGTGCAGGATGTAGGCGTTGGTGACCGAGTTGGCCAGGTGGCCAGTTGCAGCCCTGTGCCACCAAATGCGCGTCACGAGCGCATCCTTAGTGCACAGCTGAGCTAGGGTATTATTCAGCCCGGCCCGAATTTACTCAGGTCCTGCAGGTCCACCGCCTTGTAGGTCGGGACCCCAGTATAGATCGGCACGGAGCCGGCTGGGGGCAGGCACCGTGATGCGCATGTCGCGCCCCCCGTGGCGGCTGACCTCCACCTCGGTGAGCGGGTTGATCCCCTTGGACGCCATCCACATGCACCGTCTTCATGTCCTGCCACGTATACACGCCAGGGTGAGCCCATCCTGATCAACAGCCCACGCGTAGTCCCCCTGCTCCGGCCTGCGCCCCGTCGGGCAGGTCCTTGACCTCCCTTGGTCAAAGGGAAGCCCGCGCCAGTTGGGCATGATAATGCCCACGTACCACCGGTCGGCCTCAGTGATGGCCCTGCACGTCGTGGAGCTCCTCCAGCTGGTTGCGGCTGCATGGTGTAAAAGCGGTCGGTGGCGATCAATCCTGCATACAGTATATGGCCCGGTGCGGCATGCAGCTCGCCCGCCAGCATCTTGGTGATCTGCATGCATGGAACGTGTGCTGCTCCTCGCGTCGGGCAGCTTGTCGTATAGGTGTGCGCGTGGTAGAGGTAGCCCGTTGGCCAGTCGATCGCAGATGCAATACTGCTTGATGTGGAACGGGGATGGCTTGGTTGGGATATAGCACCGGATGGGGCACAGCTTACAAGTGCCGCGTCGAGATGGATCGCTCGTCGATGGCAGCCTGCTCCCCTGGCACGAAGTACATGGGGGATGTACTTGATCTTGTATGCTGCATTCAGCATGCAGCTCCTCGATCCAGCCGAAGGAACTGAAAGAGCCTCGCTCACGTGTCGACAGTGGCGGTTCTCAGGGCGGTCTGCGATGTTCCTGAAATGGAGAAAGCGGCAAATCAGACTGGTCAAACCTCATTTTAGCCATGACCTGCTGAAGGTTGACACTTGACAGGAACTGCAGCGCCCGCCTATGGGCAGCCCAGTAATTAAGAAGTACTGAGTCTCCCCTTGCAGGCAGACGCACCAGAGACATGTGCACATGGTATACGTGATGATGATGCCCAAGAACTTGCCGAGCTCCTGGATAGTCACCGGTGTCCATTCCCGAGCTCCAGCCAGGCTTGCCATGCAGCAGCTCGCAGCTGTTCAGCATACCTGTTGGTCTCAGCAACGATGTATGGGCTCAAGCACAGTCAATTGGGATCCCAAAACAGAAGGAACAGCTCGAGAGGACCAATTAACCTGTGCGCACGGGCGGGAATGTTCCGGGTATGTCGCCTTGCCGCCGGCGCCAGGTGTCTCGGGCAGAGTGTATTCATACGCGATCCGCGTCGTACGCCGGCCCGAGGTGTATATAATGTATAATACGCGGTGTATAATAATGTATTATACGCTGATCGTACGCTAACTCTTGAAAACCCCTAAAATTTTTGGCATGGTTCTGAGGGTTCTTCAACATTCTGAGCAACCAAGTGCATGGTCTGCTGTTGTTTTTGCCATACATTTTGTCTATACATGACATGCATATGTAGCATGACATTGGCATTGCCATCACTACCTAGTTAAATACAAGCATAGTTTGTAACGGAGCTAACTTGAGAGTTTCAGACTCTTCAAAATTGAGACAACATGCAACTAAGTATCAATACCAGTATCAATTCACAACTCACTGGAAAGGATGGTAAATATGTAGAATTCAATTAATTAATTAGGAACATAACTCCGTTGGGAGTATATGTAGTAGCACATAAGTAAGTAAGTAAGTACTTGCGTGTCATGCGCAAAGGCATGCCACGGAGTACTATGCTAATCTCATTAGAAAAATAATTACACAAAAGTTTAAACAAATATCGTCTGCATCATCCCCCAACCGTTAAGTGCTCACTAGATGGGGATGTAATCCTCATCCGAGCTAGTAGCACATATCCCAGAGAAGAGGCCTACGCGCATAGCCTAGCATGTGGCCCACGCGCATGTGCGCCCATAATGGCCCCCATATGGATGTTGCCTTCAGAATTTAGCCAAGCCATGCCTATAATGGGACCCCCATGGATGTTGCATTAAGAATTTAGCTATGCTATGCCTATCCAGTGAGATGCTCTCTGTCGAGAAGCCATGCCCTAGCCCTTGTATAGCCATGATGATCTTCCCCCCCATGGCATGCTCCCCCCCCCCTTAATAGCGGGGCATAGCGTGATAGACCATGCGGGTGCAGGTGCCCTGGTGCACCTAGAGCAAGTGTTGCCTACATTCCACTCTTGCAGGAAGTAGCCTATAATGTATTAAAAGCCATATGCCCCTTCTCAGGGATATGTGCTACATATCAGTCTCCCAACGGAGTTATGTTACAATTCAATTCAATTCAATTCAGAGAAGAGGCACATGGCTTTTAATACATTCTGGGCTACTTCCTGCAAGGGTGGGAATGTAAACGACACTTGCTCTAGGTGCACCAAGGGCACCTGCTGCACCACCATGATGTCTCAGAGCTCAATTACTTAAGGCCTGTCATGGGGTGGACTGAAGATCATCATGGCGATACAAGCGCTAGGGCATGGCTTCTCAACAGAGAGTGACTCTCTGCATGCATAGGCAGCTAGCGTGGCTAAATGGCAACATCCATGGGGGTCCCATTAATTATATGCATGGCTTGGCTAATTAAGGGGACGGGACACCCCCGAATTTTTTGGCGCCAAAAAATTCGCGCCGGAGCCGAAGGTCACAAAATTTCACGTGCACGGTGCGCGCACCCCTTGCGGATGTGGCCATGGCGACTGCGTTCAGGCGAAACTACCACACTAGGGCAGGCGAAATGCAAAAATTTTACTCGAATCTAAAAGTAGATGAGTTTATGATGTTAGTTTGTGGCGGAAATCAGCTGGTTTACAATATCGCTGTTGTTTTTTTATGCCATCGGCATGGGGGGTAATCTGAATTTTTTGGTCGCGCGGAATGAAATAGAATTTATGATAGCGGCTGTAAAATAGCGGTTTTGGGGGCTGTTCTGACCTTGAAGCAGGCATTAATATCGGTTGCATCGAATTCTAAACCGAGCTGGTGCTTTTTGCCAGATTTTCGGCCATTATCGGTAAGTAATTGTTCAGACCTGCGCAGTGCGTGTCTGACCTGTCCATGGAAGAACGGCTGTTGTTGCGCGCCTGGGCGAGGGATTTACGAGGGCAAGGTACAGATTTGTCGCGAACGTTATCTGCTATCGGTGCTTTCTTCTATGAGCTCATCGTTCGAGGTTTTTTGCGTTCTTTTTGGGCAGTTTCCGCCAGCTAGCTCGCCGTCGCTTGCCGTTGTGTTGTCGAATACCTGGCAGCTTTAGATTGTTTTCGTTGATGTCGTGATCAGGGCCGCTTCAGTCGCAGCCTATAGCTCTTCGGGAAGGTATAAGGCATTTCATAAAACGTGTTCTGGCAAGGATGTTGTGCGTATGGACGCTTCTTGTTGTTTGAGAGTGACGCACCCTCACAGGCCGCAGCGGCATCACAGCTAGCGCTCATGCGGTGAAGGGCCGCCAATGGTTTCTTTGCATTTTATCGTGCAGGGATGGAAGTGTTATAGTGATGATGATGTTGGAGATATTGCATTTGTGTGACTGCATGTAGATAGCTGGCACCAATGGTTGTTTGAGCTTTCCTTTGTTATGATGATGTGACAAGACTACAATGTGCTGAGCCAACCATGGTTGACATGCATGACTGCATGCAAGCTATATATACCATGTTCTTACTTGGTTCCTTGCCCTCCATAGTCCCAGTTTGTCATCCATGCCGGGGAGGACAGTTTAGGAGGTGTTGTTGTGTTGAAATTAGCTTGGTTGGCATCAACCTTACACTCTAACCTGGGAGAAACATAGGAAATGCCGCTTAGGCATGTTAGGGCTACCATCGTCAAGGCTATGCACATATTTACAAGGCTGGCCATGCTGGAGGGATGATGAAGATATATGAGGTGCGTGGCCACCCCTTTGTACTTTGTAAACATACTCTGCATGTTGGATGGCATATTAAGTGGCACTGTGGGGTTACTAACTTACTGAGTGGTCCTTAGCGCCTTGTCATGTGGTCATATAGGAAACCCATCAACTTGAGCAGTTCTTGTCGCAATGACCCCCCACATTGAGCATGCGTTGCCGTCAGCGTGCAAGAGTTGATTATGTGTGCTTTGGTCAGTTTGCAGATGTCTTTGATGAAGAAGGAGGTGCTAGTGTGGCTAAATGGTTACTCTAATTTCCTTGTAGCGTCTACATGGGTGGCCGTCTTGGAATGGTTGCAACTTGGGCAGTTCTTGTCAGAATGGCGTCAAACCTTGAACAAAGGAGGTACCATATGTGCAGAGAATGGTAGTATGTGGTTTGGCCAGTTTTCATGAGGCTTAGATGTATAAAGGGGTGTTAGTGTGGTTAAATACTAGCTAAAACCTCCCTTAGCTTCGTCACAGGTGGCAATCTAGGAATATCCATCAAATAGGGCTGCGCTTGTCAGAATGACCTGAAAATTTGGGGCTGCATGTCCCCCAACCTCTAGTATTTGGGAATATATGATTTGGCCCTATTCCATGTGTTTATGATTTGATAATTTTTTTTTCATTAAAAAAGTACCCTTTTTGCGGGAAAATCCATCAATGTGTGTAAACATGATTATTTTGTGCTCAAAATTAGGTAGCATTTCTCAAAAGTCAGGGAACTATATGGGAATATATGATTTGGTCGATCCCAATATGTTTGCCCACTGCCCTAGGAAAAATGTGACTAGAATAGCGTCTTTTTCTATTTTTAGCGCGTTACCGGTGCCCTGTGGGGGTTAGTACCCCCCCCAAGTGGCTGGAAATTTTTTTTTAAATCATATTAATGGTCCCCAATCATCATTGGATTTTTAGCACATGCATAGGTATGGTTTCCAGAAAAGTGCCCTTTAGGGGTGTCCCCTCCCCTTAAAATTACGCACTGATTATTTGTTCCTACTACAGGTCGGCGCGCCGCAGTCTAGGCAAGCAACGCGGGCTGTAAAATGCATGATGCCAAAACCCACCTCGTAAGCCAAAAATACGCCAAAAATACGCGATACACAAGAAAATACGCGAAAATACGCGGCGCGTACGAAGGCACCCCATTGTTATACGCGCCGCTCGATCGCATATCGTGTATATAATACGCCGTATGAATACACACTGATCTCGGGCAGAATTCCATCCTCAGGCTTTCCTGTCCCGAAAATCCAGCCACTATCTATCCTCCTGAGCACGACCAGCCGCACCGTCCTCAGGCTGCTCCTCATCCTCGGAATCGACCATGCAGCTGTAATAGGTCTGGCACCTCCTCCAATTGTCCTCATCAGTGCTGCCTTCAGAGTTCTCGCCTGCAGCGGGGCTGCATGGCTGCAGCCGACGCCTTCTGGGTGGAAATTAAATTTCCGGAGTGCCGGTGCTCTGGCCGCAGCTAGTGACGGCCAGCCTTGCGCTTGGCACGCTTCCTGCAACCCGCAGGCTCTGCGAAATATCCTCACTGTCGCCATCGCCAGGAGAGCCGGGGGGTCAGATCCGTCGGCGCGGTGCCACCCCCCTGCACCCCACCGTCGTCAACATCATGCATGCACCGTGCACGGCATCATCGACCTGCATGAGCGAAAATCCTGACTGCGCGCCACCGCGGGAGGCAACGCACCATGGCTGCCGTCGTTACTCGTCGTTTTCGCGGTCTTCCTCGTTTTAGTCTTTTTATTTCTGCCCGACGGTACCTTTTGACCAGGGTAGCCCCCTGGATATTTTAACATAGGTCCCTGACCAGATGTCCAAAAGTGGTAAACCAGGGGTGCACGAGATTCTACAAATCCAGATCTAAAAGCTGCATGGTCCAGTCAGAATCTTAAAAAGTTGGCTAGAATCTGAGCTATAGTTCTGCCAAAACTCGGTCCGTTAAATAGGACCGAGATCAAAAACTCAGTCAGGACTTCAAAACGGACCGAATACCATTTAATTAATGCACCTCCGGTCGGTGAAATATTGTCCACTCCTGTTGCCTGAGTGACCCGAGGCCCTCACTGGCCGCGCAGGCCGGTCCCGGAGCAATAGCTATCGCGGCGCATGCAGACGTCGGCCACCATCGCTGCCCAGCCAACCCGGCCCGGCCACGCAGGCAGCTGCCAGGCGACCTCTCGCCGCAAGTGCTCCGGCCTATGCTGACCTGCTGCGGTCAGGTACCTCGGCCCGACGGACGCCATAATTCTCCACGAAGCTGCATGCAGGAGATGCCAGCGCGGGTAGTAAGCCCACCGCCGAGCAGAAGAACGCGAGGACACCGACTGCGCCCGTCGCCAATGCGGCAATGCCGCGTGGTGCTGCGTCATTTTCGCCAGCAGCCGCGGGGGCAACCGCTCAGAGACTTGAGGATGATCGAGCTCAGGAGCAAGCTTCTTACTTACCCACCTGTCCAGACCTCGAGGGTGTAGTATAGAGAGCTGCATGCACGTGCCAGGGCACCGTAGTTAACTACGCGCATTCACAGGACAAGGCGGCACCTCCACCCTTCCCGTCAGACTGTGCTCACCTTCAGCTCCATGCATTAAGGATCGATTATATAAGCGGCTGTTCCTCTCTCACCTCAAGAAGTTGCACGACCCGAGTCCGGCCCCTGGACGCACTCAGGATGACAACTACTAACCTGACCCCCGCTCAGCAGCAGCAGCGATCGACATGACCTGTGGTGGTCGGAATGCCTCCGCCACAACTGAGAAGCCCAAGGGTCTCTTGCCCCGGACGGGCGGGGGCTTGGTCACTGAACAACCACTGATGTGGAACGCCCCCCCCCCCCACACGCTAGATTAGTCATAGCCATGCATGTATATTGTAGCCATCCCCATGTTTGCGTGATGCATGCATACACTAGTCCTCGACATGCCATGTGCAATGCTAATGCGTTGTAGAAAGAATAGCCACGCCTACTACTACACGGCCGCCTAGCAAGAAAGCCCGACTGACTGATGATACCAGCCAGCCATGCAGCTAGCCTAGCTATATATCAAGGAGGGCTATATGTGTACCGCTGTAGCACTCCGGGCTTGTTTGCTCACGTCTCCATAGTAGTCAATGCAGTGCTCACGTGGGTCTTATCGATTGAGACTTGACTATTCCTTGATGCGCATGACGGTCAAACGTTGCCTGAGGATTAGTCTGAGCGCGGTTAATTGTCGGAGGAAATTCCTTTGCCATCATCCCAAACTCATTATGAATGAGTTTGGGATGGCTGACTTCGGTATATGGCTGATGGCGGAGCTCAGATCTTTTGCGTCTGTAAAGCCCCAAATTCGGTCAGACCACTTGCATTCGATGCGCTTTTTTCAGACGCACACGCCAGTATAATCGGTTACGGCTGAAACGCAGTATTGCCATGCAAAGTTATACTCACGTGACAAGCAGCTATGACGACCCAAAAAGCAAAACGGGGGTTGGAAAAGGAGAGTTGCCGGCTCCCATGCTGCAGCCCAACCCACTCGCCATCGTCCTGGCCCAGCCTTCTGGGCCCGCCAACCCACCCGGCCAGCAAAACCATCGCCAAGCGCCTCGCCAGAGCCTATAAGAAACCCTGTCACGAACACAAATGGCGACAGTAGTACCTAGGTACCAGCTTACGACCGCTTTTATTTCAGCAAATGGATGCAACTGACCAAAGCAGAATACGTCGAAATAGTGCGTTTCTTAGCACAGGAACGCACACTCCATGGGCCCTATGCGCCCATCCCCGCCGACAAAGTGGAGAGGTTCCTCACCCTGCCAGAATACGACCTCCGCCTCGCCATCATGTGCAGCTTCTTCCATGCAGCTACCTATCGACAAAATCGCCGCTGGGCCAAGATCCGCACCCCAGCCCAGCCTGCGCGGCGCCGACAGCCACATCGGCTCCCTCCCTCGGCAAGGATGACATCCGAGCAGTGCTGGAGGAGCACGTGACCTGGCCGTTGGCCGAGAAGCTGACCTCGCTGAACACGACTCTCAACACGGTGGAGGCCCGGGTATCCAATCGGTGGAAACCAAGGTCGTCCACAAGCTCCAACCCCAGTTGAGTTCACGGCGCTGCACACCGCGGCGCAGGCGATGATCTGAGACGCACGCTGCACTTGTCTCTCACCTAAACCAGGTGGAGGGCAAGTGCGGCGTGCTCATGAAGAAGCTTGAAGCCATCACCGCCCACACCGAGGCCCTGGCCTCACAGGTCCCAATTAAGATATAGCGGAGCAGACGGCCACCATCGCATCCCAGCCATGCACCCCGGCTGGATGCTGGTGACCTTCCGCCGGCCCTAGCTCTCCTATGCGGACCTGCTGCGGACAGCGACCGCCTCCACCACCGACGCCATCGCTACGAAACTCCAGGATCAAGCTTGAAGACCTTCGCCAGGCACAACAACGGGAGGCCACCGACCGCACCCGCCGCGACTGCATGCCGGGTGGTGCTGCGTCGTTCCCCCCAGAAGCCAGGTGAGACGTCAACCTCCCTTGCCGACGAGCTTAAGGACCAGCTCCTTACCCTCATGGGCCTGGTAGGTGAGGTAGAACTGCGTGGGTGCCACCGCCTTCCCCACTCCCGGGATAAGGCGGCTCCCCCACCAGTCCTGAGCACTCACCTTCCTCTCCCCGTCTCCCGTGAGGGGCAAGCAGCGGTTCCTCTCTCGTCGCAAGCGGTTGTGCACACGACCTCAACCTGGACGCTGGACGACGACCTGACGGCCCCGCTCAGCAGCAGCAGCAGCGACGCGACCTGTGGCCGGAATACCTCCGCCACAAGCAGGACCCCCAGAAGCCCAAGGTGTACTGGAGGCCGGGGCGGGGACCTGATGATCAACCACAAGATCTATGTGGACGCCCCCAGCGTGCTAGAATAGCTTGCCTCATAGCACTAGCTTGTATCCATTGGTATAGTCACTGCCGCCATGGCAGCAATGCTTAGAATGTTTGCCTAGCGTTGCCAACATATCTATAGTCACGTACGTGCGCCGCTCACGCACAGTACACAACCAGCCATAGCCTTGATTAGTCCTTGTACAGCCATGCTACGTCCTGGCTATGATCAGATTACTTGCCCACGCTCCTTGTTATGCCATGCTCACATGGGTCTTATTGCACCCACAGATTGCCGGATCGTTAGCGTGCCCGTTTAGCTAGCGTGCCCAAATGCAGCTGTGGCATGAAGGAGACTGGGGGTCGATCTCTGCCCTTTCTCCTGTTGTGCGCACACAGGGATTAAAAGCACTTCGGTGCTCCGTGACTCCCCAACGGGAGCACGTGTTTAATTAATTAATTAATTGTCGGAGAAAGCGCGCCGGAAGTCTATGATTCGCGGATACCGCGTGGCTGCGTGTAGAAAGATCTGCACATGGAGAGATACTGAACGGCGAACACGAAGTGGCTGACCAGGTGGCGGACATGAAAAGAGAGCATGGATGGTTAGGAATTCAAAGAAAACATATATATTATTATATTTAAGCACGTGACTGCGTCACGTGGGTGCCAATACAGAGTAAAGGAACCTTCAACCCTATATACACAGCGAGAAGGAGGGAGGGCGCCCTACTGAGCTTCTCTCACTGCCGCAGGTGGGCAGGCCACAGAGCGCTCTCTCCACGTGCGGCATGGTGCAGTCATGCCGGGGCGCAACCGGCTGTGGGTGCAATACAACCAGTGCAATACCATAGGTAGGCTGACGCATAGCTTATGCTACAAATGTGAGGTGGGCTCAAGACGTCGGCTAATTAAGGCGCAAGCTGATGGCCACAAGGTGCCAGAGCTAATTGAAGGTACTATAAGGCTGTGCGCTAATATCATTTCTTCAAGTGCTGTAATGCCTACTTAAGCTATCCCATCATCGATTGCCCCCATCTAGACAACTAGCTGGAGTGCTCTATCCCGGGGAAGCCAGGGGGGGCTTCCACAGTTTCTTGTAATTGACATAGAGGTCCCCGCCCCGCCAGTACACTTGGGGCTTCTCGGGGTTGGTCTTGTGGCGGATGTAGTCGGGCCACTGATCGCGGCGTTGCTGCTGCTGGGCTGGCGTCAGGTCGTCGTCAAGCGACCATGCAGGAGGTGTTCACCATGCAGCTTCTTGCGGCGAGAGAGGAACCGAACTCGGGCTGTGATGTCGCTGAAGCTGAGGACCACTGGAGGGGGGCCAGCCTTAATTAATTAATTAATTAGACTCGTGCTCCCGTTGGGGAGTCACGGAGCATTAATAACCCCGATGGATGGATGGATGGGTGCAAACATTCCTACCGGTCTAATCTATCTACATTAATTAATTAATTAAAATCATAGCTCCGTTGGGAGCATATGTAACACATAGCCCTGAGAAAGGGGCATCTATGGGTTTGTAATACAATCAGGGCTACAACCTGCAGGTGGAGGATGTACAACTGTCACCTGCTCTGGGTGCACAAGGTGCACCTGCACCGCCATGATGGTTCATGCCTCCTTAACAAGCACAGGCACCCAGGGGGGGCTTGAGGAGAGGGCCTAGAAGGCCTGCATGACATATGGGGTGGAGGGTATGTGGCTAGGCTATAGCTGGTGTACACATGGCATCTCAGCAGAGAGTAACTCCCTGCATAGGCATCGCATGGCTAAATTCTTAATGCATCGTCCATGGGAGGTCCCATTGTAGGCTGGGCGCGGCTAGATACTGAAAGCATCATCCATGGGGGCCATTATGGGCGCACATGCGCGTGGGCCACTTGCAAGGCTAAGCCTATCTAATCTACACTACTGGTATATTCCCTAGCCTGGAGTGGCAGGAGGGGCCTGCCAGGGCTTGTGGTCAACGTGGATGACCGCCCCCCTCCAGTATACCGGCTTCCCCCCTGCACGCTGCCGGAGCTGAAGGTAGGTCGGCCATAGCTCGCGTCGCCGCTGTTGCTGGGCCAAGGTCAAGTCGTCGTCCAGCGTGAAGCGAGTCTCCGAGAGCTTCTTGCGGCATTTAAGGAACGCCAGCTTGTCCGTCATGTACTTAAAGGTGAGGAGCACGGGTGCCGGGCCAGCCTTCCCCCGCGCGCGGGGAGGCGGACAACCGACATGTCCAGCTCACCAGTGAGTAACATGGGGGCAAGAATGGCGCGCTTAACTGCCTCAAGGAGACTCGTGGAGGTCTCACCTGCCGGCTGGTCGAAGTGCTTGACGATGACATTGTGGCTGCGCTTGTCGAGCTCGGCCGCCTCGCGAAGGTCGAGGGCTTGTTGCTTGAGTTGTGCCGCGATGGTGGAGGTGGTGGAGGTGGTGTGATGCTTAAGCAAGTCCGCCCAGGTGGAGGGAACATCACTGGCCGGGCCAGCAGGTGCCGGCTGGGCAGCGATTTCCTGCACCGCTTGGGCGGTGAGGCCGGCGGTGTCATGCAAGCTCTCAAGGGCGGTGGCGGTGGCTTGAAGGCGTTGGTCGAGGTCGAGGAGCTGGGCTTTGATGTCGGCAGTGAAGGCGGAAACGGCGGTGGAGGTGGAGGCGGCGGCGGTGGAAATCTGAGGAAGTTCAGCAGTCAGCGTGCCGCCGATTGCTGAAATGTCGGCAGCAAGGGGGGTCACGTGCTGCTGGAAGGCTTCCGTCAGGATGGAACGGAGTGTGGGGGCGGAGATGGATGGAGCCCAGATCTCGCCGTCGGAGCGCTTGAGAAGGGAGTTGAGGATGGCGTGCTGGAGTTCGGGGCGCTTGCACCCGGGCAGCAGGGTGAGGTGTCGCCAGAGGCGGCCGTCCGGGAGAAGGAGGCGATTGTTCTCGTGGAGATGGAGGCACAGGTCGTAAAGCGAAGCGTAGTCCCCGAATAAGATGCATCTCATAGCATCGGTCGGAGACGGGTTGGTCCATCTACATTGGCTACATACTACATCTATCTAACAGCATTCTAACTACAACATCTACATTGCATTACCGAAAGAGGCAACATTCGTTTCCCTTGAAAATTCAAGTACAACGGACGGCGCGCAAATTTCAGCGTACGGACTGATCCAGGACCGGATCGACCAAACCCGATCTGCCCAAATCTGCCCAAATCTTTCACTTCACGAGTCACTACCGGATCTGTACGGCACCTGCGGGCCGACTTCCTGATTCCGTGGACTCCGAGCATAGAACATTTTTTTCTGAGACGGCAGGCTTAGTCTTTAAATTAGACCAACCTCGGGCAGTGTTCGATGGCATGGAAGCTCTTGCTGTCGTTTAAACGGCGCTGTCAATCAAGTCTGTTGGTTTTTAATTTTGACAGGACTCGCCCAGCATGTTTTCCGCATGTTTTTAGCTCCAGGAGTTATAACAGCTGTAATATCACCAGTGGAATGCGGGAGGGGAGGTCGGGCTTAAGGAAAACTTTCTTTCGTTGTCATGCCACCATTCAAGCTCCGTGGTTACATGCACGACAGTGTAAGGCCCCTTCAAGAGAAGTTTCTGCGATCATAGACCGATAGTGCGCCACCGGTAGTGGTAGAGAAATTTCATGCGTTTCTTGGAACGCCTATAGGCTTAATGACGGCTAGGCAAACGAGCTACTATCTCGCCCCGGCTAATCTATGAAACGTAAGTGTGCCGCCTTTCCCGTGCGCAAGTGTGGGGATCTCAGCGGGTCATTCGTTGTCACGTTTACGAAGCGTCTACCCATGTGTTCCATGGCAAACGCGGTGTGCCTGGCATCCGCAATGTGCTCTGAGCATGGGTGTGTTCGGCATTGGTCTCGGCCGCAGCTTGTCAGGCCCTGGGTCGCGATGCACGAAGCACGGTGTGTGTGTGTGTGTGTGCGCGCGTGTGTATGACTCTTTGTGTCCGTAGCCAGTGTTGCCGCTTTAGTTCTGATGTATGACTTGCATCGCAGCACTTTGATATCAACACGGCTCACATTACCAGATTACTAGCAACACTGGTTACATGTTGCAAACTGCAGTGGTATACAAATAATATTACAAATGCAAATAATCTGTACATAATATACAAAAGAGATGTCAATAATCTGCATTGAAGAAGATGCAGGTGTTTGACTGTGCATGGAGGCAAGAGCTGCTTGTTGATAGCAGCCACCGCCATGGGCTATGTTGTGTCACTTTCACATATATTTGCCCATCGTCGTTTTCTTCAGCGCTGTAGTGCATGATGGCAGTGCCACAACAATCCATGCCAATGATTTGTCATGATGGGGGGAAAGGATGACAATTCTACCTGGCTGTTTGACACGTGCATGCTTGACTCGCTCACCCAGCCACTCCCTCCCTCACGCACCCACGCAAGCAAGCACACCCACATCCACACTGTCCCACGCACCCAAGCACGCACACCCACCCACCCAGACAGCCAGACACACACACATGTCTCTCTCTGTCTCTCTCTCTCTCTCTCTCTCTCTCTCTCTCTCTCTCTCTCTCTCTCTCTCTCTCTCTCTCTCTCTCTCTCTCTCTCTCCCCTCCACCCACCCACCCACCCACCCACCCACCCACCCACCCACCCACCCACCCACCCACCCACCCACCCACCCACCCACCCACCCACCCACCCACCCACCCACCCACCCACCCACCCACCCACCCGCCCGCCCGCCCGCCCCCGCCCGCCCACCCACCCACCCACCCACCACCCACCCACCCACCCACCCACCCACCCACCCACCCACCCACCCACCCACCCACCTGCACCCACCCACCCACCTGCACCCACCCACCCACCTGCACCCACCCACCCACCCACCCACCCACCCACCCGCCCGCCCGCCCGCCCGCCCGCCCGCCCACCCACCCACCCACCCACCCACCCACCCACCTGCACCCACCCACCCACCTGCACCCACCCACCCACCTGCACCCACCCACCCACCTGCACCCACCCACCCACCCACCCACCCACCCACCCACCCACCCACCCACCCACCCACCCACCCATCCATCAAACATGCATGCACGTCTAGTGTCTCTCCATTTGAGCACCTGTCCTTACACCCCCGCAGTGGCAGCCAAGCGAGGAAGCAACCAAGGGACCAAGCGAACCCCCCAACTGCCCGACATCACCGGAATGTACCGTCCGGAATGTTCGTATGGCGCGTTAATTGCACAAATACCTGCCCCACATTTTCTTCAACGCTATATAATGCATTATCGCAGTGCCACAACAATCTGGGCTCTGAGATATTGAATCATACGGGGGGGGAAGATGACAGGCATACCTGGATGTTTCACACGTGCATGCCTGAACGGCACATGGATTATGAAACAAATTGAAAGCACGGGCGCACAACATCAACCAATATCATAACTTATTTTACTGTACAAGGTAAGGTTCATTGGTACCACATGCATTACTGGACAACTTGGGAGTTGGGTTTGATATGGCCTGCAGGCAATCTATTGTGAAAACTGCAAGGCATGCTGGTATGGCTACTAAGTGGAACACCATGAATGGAATCCCTAGGAACACCAAGCCTAGTAATGTAAATTACAGGTGGCACAACTGGCACACACCACATCGTGGCAAATATAAGCCTGGACTGCAACAGATGATGGCATTTTCCTGTTATGGCATGGTCGATCGGAGGGAATTTTCAACTGTTAATGCCGATGGACAATGTGAAAGTTATTCCACATAGGGCGGCCCGGCACTCAGCTGCTAACGTCTAGCTGACAACAAGCTTCACGGCCGAATCAGGGATGCAGCGTCCACTATTAAACCAAGGCATATGAAAAAAAATTCCTGCACAACGTCGGCTTACCGATGGTTGTGGTTAGCATGCGTGAACAAGAAGATTGTGTGGTTTGTACGCCAGTCTGATCCGGCGACATGGCAGTGGCTGCCGGCCAGCACATGCGCATGCCATTCGACATGCTGAATGGGGGGCTGTGCGTTAAAATCAAAATGAACATGACAAACATCTCATGTAAGAAATTTATATACAGCTTTCTGTCTCAAGCCAAAAAAGGGTGTGTCGTCATGCAATATATCAGTCCTGCCAGCCATAAACCTTAACTCCTAATCTGGAATTCACAATTGGCTTGTTTGAATCACACGCATAAACAAAGTAGTCGACACATGTCTACGGAAGCGGCATTTTGAACGTGAGATTGGATTGATTTGCCGTTTGGTTTGTAAGTTTCCCAGACTGCCATCGCTAGCAAATATACCATGGCTAGCAGGTGCTGAGGTGCATTTTTTTGCTTAGGCAAGAACGGGACCATTTTTCTTTAGTCTAGCGCAAAAAAGGCTAAGCATGGGCGGGTCGACATGGCGTCGCATGGGCCGTGAGGCCGGACTTGAACGGACGATAGTGTTGTACTAGGTCAGGCTGAAAATGATTCCACCGTTTTCCTTTTCTGATTCCACCGTTTTTCCTTTCCGATTCCTTGGATGAAATCTGGCCGAATCAGACAGAATAGTTCCTGCGGTGCCAAAAGGGCGGTTACGAAAATGTGTGGCTGGAGTTTGTGCGAAGGGTAACTACTTTGACTGGTGCGCACTTGAAACTAGTCGGCATTGCTAGATGCCGCGGGGGTACACTCCAACTTGAAAGCCGGACGTCTTGGGGGTCAAGGCTTGGCTTTCGGTAATGCAATGTCTACTAGGCAGCCGCACGCTGCCGGAGGGGGAGCTATCTGGCGTGCCTCCCGCGGGATTGCACCCGCGGGCGCTTCCCCACTGGGGGGGGCTCATTGTCCTAGAGCTATGACCTGGGCCCACTTGGCCTTGCTTGTCCATCATCTTCTTCCAAATCACGGAGAGGCCGAGGCCCCCCATGTCCTCTACTAGCTGTTCCTTGAAGGTGCGGGCCTTGCGGCGTCTAACATCACTGGGCCAGCCTTGGCCCGTGGATGGGGCACTGGGCGGTAGGCGCCCTGCAGTAGCACTGCCGGCACCTGGCAGCTGCATGCACGCCAAGAGCTGTTTCTTCAGCTCGTCGAGAAGAGATTCTGGGGTCTCCTCCGGCGGCATGTCGAAGCGCCTGAGGATGACCCGGCAGCGGCGACGGTCACGGTCAGCGGCCTCGCGGCGCGTGTCTTCCAGCTCCTGGAGCTTGGTGGTGATGGCGGTCGTGGGAGATGATGCCTGGCTCTTGAGCAGGTCCGCCCAGGAGGCGCGAGTCGAGGGGTCATCGCTAGCCCTACCAGCAGGTTGGGCGGCGATGGTGGCCGGCCGTTCGCTCGGCGATCTCGGGGACCTGTGTGGCCAGGGCGGCGTCTACCTTGGTAGCAACTGCCTCAAGTTTCACGGTGCCTTGGCCGACTCGGCCTTCCACCTGGTTAAGGCAGGTGGTCACAGTGGCTGTGGCCTCGGACACTTTGGTGGTAATGTGCTCTTGCGTAGCAGTAAACTGAGGCTGGAGCTTAATTAAGTGCGACTCTGGCTTCAATGTTGTTGACCTTGGCCGAGAGAGTGTTGAGTGGGCCGTCAGCCGGGCGCATTCAGGGCGGCGAGCTGCTCAGCCATCGGCGCCAGCTGCTCCGCCACTGCAGCTCGGATGGAGTCCGTGCTGGGGGAGCGGTGCTGCTCTGCGGGGATGCTGCAGCTGCTGTGGCTGCCCGTCTGCGCTCATGCAGGAGGCTCCTAAGGCTGGCCAGCGTAGCCAATCTGGGTGATGTCCAGGACACGGCGTCGCAGCGCAGGTAGCTGCACATGATGACTGCCTTCAAGTACGCCTCCGGTTCTTGAAGCAGCCATTCCCAGGCGGGCTTGGTGACCTTGTCGCCAGGGGTAGGCAGGAAAAGTTCGTCATGGCGGGCCAGGAACTTGATAACATCGTCACATTGTTCCTTCGTGAGCGTAAAGATTTCCAAGATGCAAAAATCCCGCTGGCCGGCGCCGAAGCGGCGGACATCCCATTTGGTATGGGAAGTTCGGGTTTTCTTGGGAATGGGCGACGAATTTGGTGTAGAGCATTGCGTCGAGGGAGGCAGACCGGGGGGGCCGGAGAGCTTCGATCAGCGCGAAAAGGTTGGCGTCCGCAGGAGTTGATGTCGCACGTGCTGCTGGCGACGGGAATGCCGACGACAGCCGAATTTGCTTACAAGTCAAGGCTGCGTTTTGGCGGCATTTCCAAAATACTGCGTTACAGCCGTAACCGATTCTACTAGCAGATGCGTCTTGAAAAGACGCATCTGATGCAAGTAGCCTGACTGAATTTGGGGCTCAGACGCAAAAGTTCTGAGCTCCGCCGTCAGCCATGTCCGCTCGTGGCTCGTGGCTCGTCGGGTTAAAACATGAAATAAGTGAAATAATAATAATAAAATATTATGTTCAAGGTTTCAAAAATAAAAAAGGATAATAGTAATGATAGAGAAGACTGAAAGGGGGGGGGGGGGGGGGGGGGGGGATCGTGCCGGATCGTTTCAACATGCATGTCCGATTGCACCCATGCAGACATGCCAGTGGGATGAGGAAAGGGGGGTCTCTGCCCCCATGAGTAATAAATTCCTTCTGCGCACACACAGGGATTAAAAGAGCCAATTGGTGCTCCGTGACTCCCCCACGGGAGTAAACGACATACTTAATGTATACATGCATGCTTGCAAACGTTCGACGAATTGAAGTGAAATTATAGCAGTATAAAAATAAATAAATGTCAGACCTCCTTTATCTCCAGTTCTGCACATGATTGACAAGCTAAACTGCCTTACACCGGTGTACGGGCAGTTCAGAACTCGTCGAAAGGGAAGGTTGACCATCTGGGTACTGTGTAACTGGAACGATGATGATGAGGTCAAAGCGTGTTTGACGCACATCCATAATGATGCCTGGGCATTTTCTGTGCAAGCTGAAACAGGGTGTGCACAAGATTATCGGGCATAACGTCATGTGGCAAGACTTTGGAGTGCCCAATTCCAATTACATGCGTCTCGCATCTGTGAGCCATTTATGGACCAAGGGCATGCTTGACAGTTGCTCATGGGGCCGCCGAGCGCTTCACCACAGCATTTCAGTTGTCTTCTTCATCACCCTTGCTCCGTTCCCCTTCATCCCCATACTCTCCTTTTTCCCCTCCAATGAATTCCTCTCCCTCCTCTCTTTCCTCTCCTTTCTCTCCTTCCTCCCCTTCCTCTCCTTCCTCTCCTTGCTCTCCTCCCTCTCTTTCCTCTCCTTCCTCTCCTTTCTCTCCTTCCTCCCCTTCCTCTCCTTCCTCTCCTTGCTCTCCTCCCTCTCCTTCCTCTCCTTCCTCTCCTTCCTCTTCTCCCTTTCCTTCCTCTCCTTCCTCTCCTTCCTCTCCTTCCTCTCCTTCCTCTCCTTCCTCTCCTTCCTCTCCTTCCTCTCCTTCCTCTCCTTCCTCTCCTTCCTCTCCTTCCTCTCCTTCCTCTCCTTCCTCTCCTTCCTCTCCTTCCTCTCCTTCCTCTCCTTCCTCCTTCCTCTCCTTCCTCTCCTCTCCTTCCTCTCCTTCCTCTCCTTCCTCTCCTTCCTCTCCTTCCTCTCCTTCCTCCTTCCCCTCCTTCCTCTCCTTCCCCTCCTTCCCCTCCTTCCCTCCTTCCTCTCCTTCCTCTCCTTCCTCTCCTTCCTCTCCTTCCTCTCCTTCCTCTTCTTCCTTCCTCTCCTTCCTCTCCTTCCTCTCCTTCCTCTCCTTCCTCTCCTTCCTCTCCTTCCTCTCCTTCCTCTCCTTCCTCTCCTTCCTCTCCTTCCTCTCCTTCCTCTCCTTCCTCTCCTTCCTCTCCTTCCAGGCCTTCTTCCCCTTCTTCCCCTTCTTCCCCTTCTTCCCTTCTTCCCCTTCTTCCCCTTCTTCCCCTTCTTCCCCTTCTTCCCCCTCTTCCCCTTCTTCCCCTTCTTCCCCTTCTTCCCCTTCTTCCCCTTCTTCCCCTTCTTCCCCTTCTTTCCCTTCTTTCCCTTCTTCCCCTTCTTCCCCTTCTTCCCCTTCTTCCCCTCCTTCCTCTTCTCCCTCTCCTTCCTCTCCTTCCTCTCCTTCCTCCTCTTCTCCTTTTTTGCCTGCTTCCTCTCCCTCCGCTTCTTCCTCTTCTTCCCTCCATCTCTCCCCTACGTCCCCTTCTTCCCTTTCCTCTCCTTCCTCTCCAGCCTCCGCTTCCCCTTCCTCCCCACCTTGCCCTTCCCGTCCTCCTTCCCCTCCCTCCTCCCTTCCCTCCCCGGCCTGCATCCCCGAGTCCTCCTGCTGTTCACGCCTGCCTTCCTGCGCCTCATCAACCTCCCTTTCCCCAACTACCTCCCTGTCTCCCTCCCTGTCCTCTCCATACCCCCCCTCTCGCCCTCTCGGCCCTCTTTGCCATGGCCCGCATTCCCCACCTCACCACTCTGCGCCTCCTGTCCCCCCTCATCCTCACCCTCACCCTCGCCCTCCGTCTCCCCACCAGTGTGCCCAGAACCCACGCCTGATCCATCCGACCGCATCGCATCCATGCCGAAGCCATCTGACCGCATGGACCAATCGGCGTCCTTGTCTCCCCCTCCGGAATGCCCAGAGTTCTCCTGCCCATGCGGCCCGCTGGCGTCACGCCCCCCATCAGCACCCGTAAGGCTGCTGTTGTCGCCATGGCTCGCCCGCTCTGCCTGCTCCTCATCTGCCTGCTGCTCCTTGGCCCGTTCCTTGCCACCCCCCTCCCCTTGGCCATGTCCCAATGAGCTCGTACGCTCCAGACTTGCCCCTCCGCGGCTCGTGTTCGCCTCCTTGCTTGCCCATGCATCCTTGTCCTTGTCGGCGGAGCCCCTGGAGCCCTCCCTGGCCAGCACTTTACGGTGCACCCGCGCCTGCAGGCACCGCACGGCGCCACGCACCCGCAGGAACGCCCTCCGCCACCGCCACCGCCGCCACACCGCCTGGATCTTGGTAGCCGCCCGCTGCCGTGTCGCCATCTGGCGCCGCAGGCACACGGCACACCAGACGACCCACCAGCGCGCCTCCACGCTAGGGGTCGGGAACAGCGCCTCGTTCCTCGCGCGCACCATACCCTTGCGGTAGCGCACGCGCGCCTGGAGGAGCCGCACGGCACGCTCCACGCGCTGCCACCTGTCGCGCACTTGATAGCCCCGGAAGCACCGCTGGATGGTCCCCGCGGCCCTGTGCTGCTTTTCCACCCACGCCCGCACCGCATATCCCCTCCAGGTGGCCTGAACGCGCGTCGCAGCCTCTCGCTTGTCCTGCTCCGGGTCAGGAAGCGCCACATCCTCGGGCAGCTCGTCTTCGATCATCTGCAACGCCAGCACGAGCGCGTCCTCTAACATGCGCGCGGGGGACTCGCCGTCCAACAGCAACGATCTGTCGTAGCCGCCTTGCAGCAGGAATGTTTGGGCCTTGGCCGCCGAGGCTTGGCCCTGCCGCGAGGATGGAATTCCATGACCTTGCAGCTGTGATAGTGCTGCTGCTGCTGCTGCTGCTGCTGATGATGATGATGATGATGATGGGTCGCCATCCTCCTGCTGCGAGGCAGGGAGGGGCTGTTGCGAGCCGTCGCATGATCCCCCCCATGAGCATGAGCTGGACAGGCGGCCCGGCCGAGAGGGTCCAGCCAATGACCCCCCCCGCGCGTATTGGTGGCGCGTGCCAGCCTTGGTGTCGTGCAACTCGAGCACCTCGAACATGGCCTGTGCGCGCCGCAGCCTGGCCATGCTGTACGCCGCGTCGCCGCCCGAGAGGACGCTGTTCCATAGAGCAACCTCAAGCGAGAGCTTGAGCCGCCGTGCACGCAGGAGTGCAGCGAGGGCCAGGTGCTGCCGCACGCGCGTCTGGATGACCACGCACGCGCGCTTGGCAGCCCAGAGCTGTTTGCGGGCGCAGTAGCCCCGCCAAGCCGCCTGGATGTGCAACGCGGCGGCCCACTGGATGGTCCCCATGCGCCGGTGGAGGATGCGGCGGTAGAAGCGCTGGATGCGCTCGACGTGGGCCACCAGGACTTTGAGTCTCCGCGCCCGCTGCCGCGCGCGCCACGTCCGCTGGATGCATATTGCTGCCTGCCGCCACGCCAGGAAGCGGCGGCGGTCGAGCCACCTACGGGAGACCGCTTGTACGGCGACCAGCATAATGTTGTACTTGCGGTCGACCATGAGCCGGCGCCAGATGGATTGGATGTAGGTGGCTGCCGCGTGCTGCCTCCGGAGCGCCGCGCGCGCCGCGTTGCCGCGTACGCGCCGCTGGATGGTCACTGCACACGTGCGGGCGACCGCGAGCATCGTGCGCGTTCGGTACCCGCGGAACGCCCGCTGGATGGGCACCGCTGCCGTATGCATGTGCCTGTACGCGCGCACGGCACGAGCCGCGCGCCACCAGGCCTGGATGCGGGTCGCGGCCGCGCGCATGCGGAGGAACCGGCTGCGAGCGACTATGGCACGGCCGCACGCGCCGACCTTGTGGGCAGCGGCGCGGCGGCGCGCGGCCACCCGTAGGGCCAGGGACATGCGCAGCGCGGCCTGGGAGGCGATCACGGCGGACAGCAGTTCCCGGTGCCGCCGGCGCTCAAAGAAGGCGCGCGCGGTCGCGGTGATGCGGCACGCGGCGACGCGCGCGCGGGCGAGGCGGGCGCGCGCAGCGTGCGATCGCCAGCACTTTTGGATGACGATGGCGGCGGCGGTTTCGCGGATGAAGCGACGGCCCTGCGATGTCGCAGGCAGGGTGGTGAACAGGCGCAGGGGCATAGCGGGGGTACCAGCGCTTGGCATGGGTTGTTAGGCCTACGTGGGGGGAGGGCCTAAAGCCACAGGGGGGACAGTTTCGGGGGACAGGGAGGTGACATCACAGCATAGTGTGTTGTTGAGATTTTAAAAGTATTGGAATGTTTTGAACAAAGAATGTTTGTTTTGAAAAGTTATGAACAAGGAATGACAAAAGCCACCAGCCCAGTTGATGCTGGCATTAGAATCCTCAGCCACATCTCGAGGCATTGGGGACAGCGATCATGGCGGCACATGAACCCTACATCAGGTGTATAGCTAACTATTATAAGTGCATATGTAACTATTATAAGTGCATATTTAACTAAGTATACTAAGTATACCTAATATCATACTAGTATCCAGTGGAGTGCCAAACTAGTATGACACCTGTTTGAGGGGGCGAAACCTGTGCCAAGGCGTTCTTTTACCGGATCCCATGCATGGTCAAACTAGTGTCTAGGGGAGTGCCCAACAAACCTATCCCATTACCTGGATCTGGTGCAGCCTCGCCCCAAACAGATCTAATGCTATCACATCACCAGCATCAGGTGGCGCGACGAACCGGTCCTTTACCTGCACCAGGCAGCGCGTCAACCCATTCCTTCCCCAGCATCAGCTGGAGTGCCGATGGCCGAGCCATTCCTTTACCTGGATCAGGTGGAGCCCGAGGCGCTCGATCCGCTGGACCGCCCGCCGCTTCCGATCGATGTCACGCCGCACCTTCCATCCCTGCCACATCGCTTGCAGCCTGCGTGTGGGTGCGTACACAGCAACCGGATGACGGCAGTGGGCAGGCGATAGCAGGCGATTTGCAGACCATGGCAGATGATAGCAGATGATAGCAGGTGGGAGCAGATGATAGCAGATGATAGCAGACGAGAGCGGATGATAGCAGGTGGGAGCAGATGATAGCAGGTGGGAGCAGATGATAGCAGATGATAGCAGATGATAGCAGATGATAGCAGGCGGGAGCAGATGATAGCAGACGATAGCAGACGAGAGCGGATGATAGCAGATGATAGCAGGCGAGAGCAGGCGGGAGCAAATGATAGCAGATGATAGCAGAGAACATTGCCCAACCGAGGACATTTGCAAGCATTAGTGGCAATAATGAGATGCATGGCATGATGTGTGCACCGGCAGGTGGCAAGCTATTTAGCAAAACGAAATCAATTCAACAAAACGAACAAGGCAGTAACTGTGAGCACGGTGCAGCGTACTACCAACTGCCCGGTCAGAGGCACCTCACTTGCAGGTAGAAAGCCCGCCCTCTTCCCTTAGCCGCTCACACCGAGAAGGAAACAAAGCCTTGTACCCTTGAGAGGTACTCTAAGGAGAATGGAAACAAAAAAGTATCAACCCCAAACAGCAGCTTGCTCGCTTGCCCGGGGCACAGCACCCTGGGTTTCTGTCTGCCTAGGGGCATCCACCCACCTGCACACGGCCCTGCGCACGACGGGGAAGCACAGCTTGCGCCGCGAGAGCCACCCGCGCCACCGGTTCTGCAGCACCAGCGCAGCCGTGCGGCACTTGTCCAGCCACTTGCGGCAGGCCGCCCCGCGCCAGGCGCTCTGGATACTGGTCGCCGCCACATGGCGCCGCGCCAGGTCCCGCCGCACGCACACGCCCTTGAGCATGGCGCCCACCAGGTGGCAGCTGTGGCGCCAGGTGTCGAGCTGCCGGCGCGCGAGGTTCCCTCGGGTCACCGCCTGTAGCCGTGGGGCCCAGCTGGCGAGGGAGGCGCGATGACTGCGGCAGCGTATGCTGCGCCAGATCTTCTGGAAGAGGAGCGCGGCGCGGTGGGCGCGCGCCAGGTGGAGGCGGACCAGCTTGCCGCGGGCCACGCGCTGGATCTCGGTGGCCATGCGCTGTGGCGGCCCGAGGCAGCGGAAGAAGACAGTGAAAAAAAAAGTCGTTAAGGCACTTTGAAAACTAGTGTGTGACCGGCGGTAGCTCAAGGACAAGGGCGGCAGAAGCAGCGAGGCCGTGGCAGTCTTGCTATGTGAAGTGGGGTGGAATGAACCGGCATGCTGACAGTATGACTTCTCAAGGGAACCATGTGAAGTGGGGTGGAACGAACCGGCATGCTGACAGTATGACTTCTCAAGGCAACCATGTGAAGTGGGGTGGAACGAACCGGCATGCTGACAGTATGACTTCTCAAGGCAACCATGCGAAGTGGGGTGGAACGAACCGGCATGCTGACAGTATGACTTCTCAAGGCAACCACTCAAGTCTCAATGGTGCTCGGATTCCCATGGTATGTTGCACCGATGGAACAGTATGGGGGCGATCAACTGTAAACCGTACCGATGGAATGTAGAACCGATGGAGGATACGTTGCACCGATGGAACAGTATGGGGGCGATCAACTGTAAACTGTACCGATGGAATGTAGAACCGATGGAGGGTACGTTGCACCGATGGAACAGTATGGGGGCGATCAACTGTAAACCGTACCGATGGAATGTAGAACCGATGGAGGATACGTTGCACCGATGGAACAGTATGGGGGCGATCAACTGTAAACCGTACCGATGGAATGTAGAACCGATGGAGGATACGTTGCACCGATGGAACAGTATGGGGGCGATCAACTGTAAACCGTACCGATGGAATGTAGAACCGATGGAGGATACGTTGCACCGACGGAACAGTATGGGGACGATCAACTGTAAACCGTACCGATGGAATGTAGAACCGATGGAGGGTACGTTGTTTAATTGCACCAATTAGACTACTACTACGTGGAACCGAATCGACGCCCATCAATGTGAACAATAACATGCCAGTGTTTTGCCATGTGCAACCAGCAACACTGGAAATCAACAGCATTGGGTGATCGCCTTGTGGGGCGACTAGGGACTCGAAACACACTCACGTGCTGCTTGGCCAGCTGCCGCCACGCGAGGTGCCGCCGGTACCCCGCCTGCAGGCGCGTGGCGGCGGCCATCTTGCGCGCGATGAGTACGCGGAGGACGAGCCCCCGCAGGTGCGCGCGCACGCACTGCAGCGCCCACTCGTAGCGCTGCTTGCGCAGGTGGCGATACCTCATGCGGGTGCGCCAGGCCGTGTAGTGGCTCTGCAGCAGGAAGGGGGGGGGGGGCGGGATGTGATTGTGTTGAGCAAGGAGCAAGCAAATAGGGGTAAGGTGAATTAGGGAGGGGTGAGGGGGGTGAATTAGGGAGGGGTGAGGGGGGTGAATTAGGGAGGGGTGAGGGGGGTGAATTAGGGAGGGGTAAGGGGGGGGCATTAGGGAGGGGTAAGGGGGAGCGAGAAATGGGTGGGTGGGGAGCGAGAACAGGGATAAAGGGGGTCACGGCGTGCGAGATGCTAGAAAAGGACAGGGGCCAGGATGGTGGCCACAGGCAGGGTGTGCCGCATGCGTAACGACGAAAAGAAAAGAGTTGGGTTTGAGCGATGCTGGGTAGTGAGGGTACACGCCCATGCAAGATTGAAGAAGTCAGGCGTATTAGGACGCCCGCATAAGCCGCAAGGATGAGAGATAGTCGGCTGGCGATTCGGCTGCCTGAACATGCAGGCGAAGAAGGATTAGGGGGGACAAAAAGGGGACAACGAGGAGGCAAAGAGGGGGCAAAGAGGGGGCAAAGAGGGGGCAAAGAGGGGGGGAACAGGGGGCAAAGAGGGGGCAAAGAGGGGGCAAAGAGGGGGCAAAGAGGGGGCAAAGAGGGGGCAAAGAGGGGGCAAGGAGGGGGCAAAGAGGAGGCAAAGAGGGGGCAAAGAGAGGGCAAAGAGGAGGCAAAGAGGGGGCAAAGAGGAGGCAAAGAGGGGGCAAAGAGGGGGCAAACAGGGGGCAAAGAGGGGGCAAAGAGGGGGCGAAGAGAGGGCAAAGAGGAGGCAAAGAGGGGGCAAAGAGGGGGCAAAGAGGGGGCAAAGAGGGGGGGAACAGGGGGCAAAGAGGGGGCAAAGAGGGGGCAAAGAGGGGGCAAAGAGGGGGCAAAGAGGGGGCAAAGAGGGGGGGAACAGGGGGCAAAGAGGGGCAAAAGAGGGGCCAAAGAGGGGCCAAAGAGGGGCCAAAGAGGGGGCAAAGAGGGGGCAAAGAGGGGGCAAAGAGGGGGCAAAGAGGGGGCATAGAGGGGGCAAAGAGGGGGCAAAGAGGGGGCAAAGAGGGGGCAAAGAGGGGGCAAAGAGGGGGCCAAGAGGGGGCCAAGAGGGGGCCAAGAGGGGGCCAAGAGGGGGCCAAGAGGGGGCCAAGAGGGGGCCAAGAGGGGGCCAAGAGGGGGCCAAGAGGGGGCCAAGAGGGGGCCAAGAGGGGGCCAAGAGGGGGGGAACAGGGGGCAAAGAGGGGCAAAAGAGGGGCCAAAGAGGGGGCCAAGAGGGGGCAACGAGGGGGCCAAGAGGGAGCAAAGAGGGGGCAAAGAGGGGGCAAAGAGGGGGCAAAGAGGGGGCAAAGCGAGGGCAAAGAGGAGGCAAAGAGGGGGCAAAGAGAGGGCAAAGAGGGGGCAAAGAGAGGGCAAAGAGAGGGCAAAGAGGGGGCAAAGAGGGGGCAAAGAGGGGGCAAAGAGGGGGCAAAGAGGGGGCAAAGAGGGGGCAAAGAGGGGGCAAAGAGGGGGCAAAGAGGGGGCAAAGAGGGAGCAAAGAGGGGGCAGGGGCTCAGGCGTCTGCAAAGAGGGGTGGTGGGCATGAATTGGGAAGAAATCGCATCCAATGGCGCACGGGGCGATGGACTGGCGCATGGGGCGAAATGCATCACAAACACGGATGCAGTGAATGCTGGCAGCCGCCATTCTCCCCATTCAGTGGCACCACGGCATTCCACACCCACCCGAGCGAGTATATTCATCCATATGGGATTTCAACACATATTACTCCTCATGGGCTCTCCGTATATGTATAGAAATAAACAATCGATAACAAAGATAGGATCCGAAAACATTACGCGCTGTATCTCAATCCGCTAGGTTCCCCAACGCTAGCACCGCCGAGCCGTGCTCGCAGTGACCGCACCCACCCACCCACCCACCCACCCACCCACCCACCCACCCACCCACCCACCCACCCACCCACCCACCCACCCACCCACCCACCCACCCACCCACCCACCCACCCACCCACCCACCCCCCACCCACCCACCCACCCACCCACCCACCCACCCACCCACCCACCCACCCACCCACCCACCCACCCACCACCCCACCACCCACCCCAGCACCCACCACCCACCCACCCACCCACCCACCCACCCACCCACCCACCCACCCACCCACCCACCCACCCACCCACCCACCACACCACCCACCCACCCACCCACCCACCCACACCCACCCACCCACCCACCCACCCACCCACCCACCCACCCACCCACCCACCCACCCACCCACCCACCCACCCACCCACCCACCCACCCACCCACCCATCCACCCATGTATGCATGCATTGTAGCCAAACCATTGTGTATGATGACTGAGCACTGACCTATATGCGGCGAGCGCCCACCCACCTGGACAACCATGATGACGCCTCACCCACCTGGATCACTAGTATTTCCTCCCACTCTTTCCAGTCACCCAACCGTCTGTAGGCAGCAGCCCCCCACCCACCTGGATCACGATGGCCGCCTGCTCCACCGCCAGCGTGCACCGTGACGCGTGAACGATCCGCACCGCCACGTTGGTCTGCCACCCGCGCTGCGTCCTCGGACCGCCCGCCCCCGCCTTGCGGGCCCCAGCGCCCTGCGCGGCCCCCTCACCCCCCTCCTCCGGCACCTCGTCCGTATAGTTGAACCGGATCATCGCGCCCGTGTGCTCCAACATGATCCTCGTGAGGAAGCCGCGCCACGCCGCCTGGATCTTGGCGGCGGCCGCATTCCTTTTCCGCCGCAACGCCAGAATGTCGGCCATCGCTGCCGCCCGGTGCTGCATCTCCATGGTCATCGGGCCGCTGGGGCCGCCCCCGCCCGCCCCCGCCCCCCACATTTGGCCCAACCCGCCCGCACCTAGACCAAAGCCCGTGCGGCCCGCGAGGGCCGCTGAGCTGGCGGCCTGGCCACGGGGGAATGTGCGGCGGACAGGGCCCCCGCTGCCGCTGGGCCGCGGCACCTTGGGGCTGCGCGGGGGGGACACCGAGGGGGCCCGCCCGGGCATGGGCGCGGAGGAGGGCCGTGTGGGTGGGGGCAGCTGCGGTGGGACCCCAGGTGTTGTTGCTGTTGTGGTAGCTACTGTTGTTGTTGGTGGTGCTGGTGGTGGTGGTGGCTGTGGTGGTGGTGATGGCAGGAACGAGGCCAGGCTGAACGGGTTCCCGCTGGATGCAGGGTCCGCGGAGGCCGTGCGAGGCCGTTGCGGCCGCTTCTTCCGCACAGGGCTGGTGCGTCGCGTGGTGGCGGCAGCATTAGCAGCGATGGAGGGGAAGAGCGCGGCAGCGGCCTCGGCGAGCGTAGGCGAGGGCGATAGGGGCGCCTGCGCGGACTGCGGGCGCTGCATGCGGCCGCGCGCTGACTCCATCAGCTTTATGTGCTGCGTGTCGGCTCGACGCTGGACCACCAGCGCCTCGGCCAGCGCCTGGGGGGGAGTACGGGGGTGGGACGTGAGGGATAAGGATAAGAGGGAGGGGTGAGGGGAAGGGGGCGATGGAGTGAGGGGGTGAGCGCGTGGTGGGATGATGGATGGATGGAGTGATGGGGAGATGAGGGGATGGTTTGTTGGGGTTGACAGGGTGATGGGGTGGGCCATTCAGCCGACCATGAGGATGTGACAGCCTTAGCGCCTGGCTACAATAGAACACATGGTATACTGCGGATGCTGAGAGCCTTGCAGCGATCACCGACCCATGCCACACACCCCACTTGCCCCACGCGCTCCTTGCAGCGATCACCAACACATTATCTACGTGATGGTGATCAATGCAAGGGAGAGCCACGCGACGCCACGCCACGCCACGCCACGCGACGCCACGCCACGCCACGCCACGCCACGCCACGCCACGCCACGCCACGCCACGCCACGCCACGCCACGCCACGCCACGCCACGCCACGCCACGCCACGCCACGCCACGCCACGCCACGCCACGCCACGCCACGCCGCGCCGCGCCACGCCACGCCACGCCACGCCACGCCACGCTGCTTTGCTTTCGCAAGACAAACACCTTGCAAGCGGATGGACCCCTTCTAAACAAGCGCCCAGCCACCTTTCGCTACCCCAGGCGCCGCTGATAAACTTGCACCCCCTACTCATTGCTTATTACTTGCACCCCCCACGCGTGGCGTACTACTTGCACCCATCACCAAGACATGGCACACCGCTTTCATCCAAGCGCCCACCGACTCATGTCCACCCCACGTGCTCCTGGCACCCACCACCAGCACACGCCACGTCGCTCTCGTGCTGAAAGTCTGAAGGCAACCACCCAACTGCCAAATTGGCTCCACACACCTGCCGGTACCCCACCCTCTCCTTGCGCTTGTCGTCCAGCGGCTGACCAAGACGCACGGTCACCGGTTTCTCGGGGGGCGGCGTCATGACACCAGGGACCAGCGTCACCGTGCGCCAGGCTGGCTGGCTGGGAGCCTGCCGCTCAGGCGAGGGCACACGCTCCATAGGCGCGGACTTGGGTTTGCTGAGCCGCTGCACAAACAGGGGCACGACGTCGCTGTCCCTTGCCGGCTTGCGTTTCTTTTCCTTCTCGTCCCTTTGTTCCTCGTCCTCCCCCTGATCCGGGTCACGTAACCGGACAGGGGAGGCCTGCCCCTTATTCCTGCGCTGGACGCGTCTCCTCTCGCGCGCCATCACGCGCCGGGGCAGCTCCGGCAACAGCTCCAACGCCAGCAGGAGCGAGCCCAGCGATGCCTCCGCCACGGCCGATACCAACGAGAGCCCTGATGCTGCCGCCGCCCCCATCAGGTCCCCAAACTGCAACGCTCCCTCGGCCGCCACCGACCTCGCGACTACGCCGTCGCCAGAGTCATCTCCGCGGCCACCCTGTGCCGCCGCAAGGATAGCCGCAACACTGCCACCCGTCACGCTACCAGCCATGCCGCTGTTTCCGTCCCTGCGGCGGGGCGGCGACGGGGATGACCCGGGCATGCTATCGGCCGTCACCACCGCCACAGGGTCCCTGTACCTATTCTCCAGATTGACCGCGTCCATGGTTGCCCACAGCCGCTGCAAAAGGGGATGCAACCCTGGGCTCTCCTGGCCATGGCCACCGCCCCTTCCCCCCTGCCTGGCCACCGCGTGCGGCTGGCTCTCCCCGTCCATTCCCCTAGCGCCAAAGCCAGGCATCGACGCGGCCAGCGACGCCTCCCCCGCCAGACTCCTGTCTCCCAACCAGCCGCTGAGGGCACCCGGGGACGCGGTCCGGCTGCCATCCCAACGCGGCCCTGAGGAAGCTGCAATGGGCATGGTTCTTGGGGTGGAAGCTGCGGTGCTTCCTGCGATGGTTCCTGCTGCGGGAACAGAACCGTAACCTGTAGCACTATAAGCAGTAGCACTATACCCGGCAGGATTATAACCAGACGTGCCACCGGTGCCATCCCCTGCGGACGCAGCTGTGGCGGCGGTGACGGATGCCATCGCGGCAGATGAAGGGGGGAAGGTTGCCGCGGCCGCCAGCAGAGCGTTGCGGTACGCGGCGGCTGCTTCCCCCCGGCACCCCAGGTGGTCCCATGACACGCCTGCGTTGTGCCACGCGAGCGCCAGCGCCTCGCCCAGGTTGACAGCGGGTCCCTGGACCAGGTCGCCGATGCGCCACATCGGCGCGTTGTCCCCACTGCTGGGCGTGTCCCCCCTGCTGGTCCTTGACAAGGTCAAGTGTCCGCTGGCCATCGAGTCGCCCTGCGTGCCCGCCCTCCCCTGCAACAGCGTCGGCTGTGACAGAAACACCTGCTGCCAGGAGGAGCCGGTAGTATTATTCTCTGAGGGAGGCACCGCACCAGACGAGGGATCATCGCCCCACGCCGACCTCGACAGCTGCCGTGGCCCGTGGTTGTCCCAGGATGGCCGGTCGAGCTGCCACGAGCCAGTCATCATGGCAGGGTCCCTGGGTCCCGCGTCAGCATCCCTCGATGGCCCATCGTGCGCACCCGCGTCGCCGACCTCCTGCGCTTGCGTCCACCCCCCCACGCGCCGGTGGGCAGAGCCAGAACCACCCTCTGTGGCGAGCGCGCGTCTCGGGGGGTGGCCCCCATGGGGCGGATACCCCCCAGCAGCGTCCCTCTCCTCCTGCCTGCCCTCGCCACCGTCCACCGGCTCCTGTTGCTGCAACTGGCCAAGGGGCACGTCAAGGGCCACCCCCATCGTCGCCGCGTTGCCCGCGACGCGACGTGTCAGCTCTGCCACCAGCGGCCGCAGGACCTGGAGCGCCGCAGGGTGGCGGCCCAGGGACGCCAGCAGACCCGCGTGCGCGAGCCTCGTGGCCACCGGGTCCACCGCATAGACCGCGCTGGCCGCCGATGACGAGGATAAACTGGCATCCGGCACCCCTGTCGTTCTGGCTCCCCACCTACCCCCGCTGGGTGACCCCGCTTGTTCCTCGTCGTCCTCCTCCTCGTTGCTCTCCCCCTCGCTGCTGCCATCTGGGCCCCTCCCTTTATCCCCCCCCCCCAAACCACCCTTCCCTTTACCCTTACCCACAGAACCAGAAGGGCCACCCCTATTTGCCCCCCACCCCTCGGCCTTGATCGCGCGCTCGAGCGCCTTGAGCGCAAGGCGGGGGAGGGAGTGACGGCGGTAGTAGTAGCACACGCTGTGAAGCGTGGCGGCGCGCAGAAGCGCCCGCTGAGGGGTGCGGGGGTCGCCAAGGCCCGCACGAGGGTCGGTCAGCTCTTGTGCGCGTGCCAGCAGAAGAAGTGCCGTGTCGGGGGGGGCGTTGGCACCGTGAGGGCCATCGGATGGTCCTGATGTGCTGGCAGCATGCACGCCGTCCTTGGAGGCTGAGCCTGGCGTGACACCCTGCAGGACATGCCGACCAGGGTGGCAGAGACAAGATATGGTCCCGTGTGGTAGTGAGTAGAGAGTAGTGAGTTATGTGTGTGTGTGTGTGTGTGTGTGTGTGTTGGTGGTGGGCGGGGGGGGGGGCGGGCGCGCGAGCGTGTGGTCACTATCGCGTAATATTCTACTAATATGGTGTGTGTGCACATATCCAGTACAAGATAAAAAGTGTCCACGAGGGTACGGGTGTAGGGTGTGCAGGCACAAGGCAGCCATGGCGGCCACGGCATGGGGAGCTCAAGACTGGGGTCATGTCCGCAAGCAGCCATGGCGAGGTTCAGCTGAACAGCCAGACACTCGGATTCAAGATTCAGATTGCATTCCCGTGGCTTGAACATTCCTGCGAAGAGGTGACACAGACAGCCACCAGGGCAGGCCGGTATAGAGACCTGCATCACCAGGTACCAGGGAAACTAGTACTAGGGGCACAAGGAGGTTGTCGGGGAGGTGGCGCTGATGGCCGCTATCCACTGAGGCTAGGGAGTAGGTATGCATCCCGCTGGGGTGTCGGGCATCCTCTTCTTGCAGGGTAGGAGTGGCTGACATGATCACAGCAAGCCTGATAAGAAGATGCCTGATAACTAGAGGCCTGATCACAAGAGGCCTGATAACAAGAGGCCCGATAACAAGAGACCTGATAACAAGAGGCCTGATAACAAGAGGCCTGATAACAAGAGGCCTGATAACAAGAGGCCTGATAAACAGAAGTATGATAACAAGTAGTGTGCCGGTACGTTAAACTGCACCATAGCGTGTCAGGATGAACGCTGTGGGTGTCTGGCCCCCATCACAGGGAAGTGAGAGCATGGATTGACATGGCAGGGGTGGATGGGTACAACCTACGCCAAGTATTTATTCCATATAGTACTGTACTGGTCTAACTACTGTAAATGTATTCTGTCCTGCATGACACCTCAGGTGGGCCATGCTGCGATGGAAAGGATATGCCGATGGCTTGGCTGTACCAACAGCAAGGTAGCAGCAATGCCCTTCTGACCCACGCTAGACAGGGGATGATGCTTTGCACCGGGGCGCAAGGGTAATTTCAGGCCAGATGCGCAGAGTGATGGCTGCATTGCTTGGGGCCACGGTCAAGAATAAGATAAATATGGGGAGCGTAATTCCAAGCACAGTCTAACGACCACATGTATGCCAGGGGGTGGTAGAGTGAAATTGCAGGATATTGTATGTGCAACGTGGTATGTGGTTGTCATTGCACCTTACCTTTTTTAGCGCAGTTATTGCCCAGGCGTTGCACTGGGCTGCAAATAGCTCCACCAGCTCGGACACCTGCATAGACAGCGGGTCGAACGCGCCCAGCAGTAATTGCAGCGCCTGCTCGAGCGCGCCGACTCCCTCGAGGTAGTCCCCTTCCCTTCCGAGCTCTTCCGCCCGTTCACAGAAGAGCAAGGCATCCACGCGGGCTCGGCGTTGGGCAGGCGACAAACGGATCTTGTCATCGGCCACGAGCTCCTCAAAATACCTCTCCGCAGCCGTGCGACCCGCCCTACCTTGCGAAGCCGATGCGATAGCGGAAGGCACCGGGTCATCTCCGCATGGCCCGGCAGCCCACGCATTGCGCTTTTTCCTCTTTACGGAGAAGACACGGCACCAATGGCGAGGCCAGAGTATGGCGCGGTGCTCACCGGAGCCACGCGCATACCGGCGAAAGTTCGGGCCCTCCCAGACATTCATTGTCGGTCTCGACCATGGCTCGCTTGGAGATGTGCCCGGCGTTGGTACTTCCTATACCAATGCAAGGCATCCATTTCGTCACTTGATACACCCCCTCAACGTAGATGAAGCTATTCATTCATCTCGCGCCTCGGGGCATCACCCCCCTTCCGCGGCATGGCAGACCATGGGCTTCCAGCTCCCAATTTGTCGTTATTCCACCCCCCAAGTGGCTATCAATCAATTGTGTTCCGCACCTGCATTTGCAGGTGCTTATCCAACAAACAAGTTTAATTTTTCACGATGTTGGTCTCAAATTGTTCTACAGCTCGTTCAGTTTCACATGAATCAGCAGAAGCATCCCCAAAGGGTGGGCAACATGTCGCCATAGCTGTCAACACTCAACAAAGCCTTGTCCAGGAGACATGCTTGATCACGTGATAAATTTAGGCTAGCAGCTATCTGCCAGATTTGCTAATTCTGCCGCATACCACTTGGAGACGGTTCGAAAGACATCTACTAGTATGTACTAGCATGTACTTCACAATTTACCAAGTTGTTGTTGTTGTTGTTGTTGTTGTTGTTGTTGTTGTTGTTGTTGTTGTTGTTGTTGTTGTTGTTGTTGTTGTTGTTGTTGTTGTTGTTGTTGTTGTTGTTGTTGTTGTTGTTGTTGTTGTTGTTGTTGTTGTTGTTGTTGTTGTTGTTGTTGTTGTTGTTGTTGTTGTTGTTGTTGTTGTTGTTGTTGTTGTTGTTGTTGTTGTTGTTGTTGTTGTTGTTGTTGTTGTTGTTGTTGTTGTTGTTGTTGTTGTTGTTGTTGTTGTTGTTGTTGTTGTTGTTGTTGTTGTTGTTGTTGTTGTTGTTGTTGTTGTTGTTGTTGTTGCACTACAATACGGTTCGTAGGAGACGCGAAATGAGTGAGAATGTTACCCGAGTTGACCATTGGCGACCGGAGCCAGAGTTGACCATTGGCGACCGGAAGGATACCAGCTGATTCGTCGCAAAAAGGTGCGTCTAACGAACTCTTTTTTGCCTGGAACAAAGCCGTCACTGAAACGGTGCGGCCAACAGGCGCCCGGCTTGCAAGGTGCAAACCCGGCCCTGTAGCCACACTGTTTTCAGTGACGGCCTCCCTCCCATGGCTGTTTCATAGCGAGGCTAGGCCAGGATACGAACACCCATTGGCAATGTGGCGCTGGCACGGGCCAGCCCCTTTGGATGGGCCAGTAGTTACCCCGGGGCCTAGTCTCCTACAAAAAGGAAAACCCTTTAACAGGCGCTGGGACTATGGAATAGTCCGTGCCACACACGGTGATTGGAAATCGCCCAGACACCTTTTACAACACCAGCCGACATTACATGGACAAGGATGTAATGTGGCTTTAACATCTCAGCTCCCCCTAGATGCAAAGGTAGCCAGCCGCGATGACTTACTAACACGTTTTCTCTCCTTGTTTCCGTCCCCTCCTCACCACCAACGCAGGGCCGGTGCTACAACTCCATGGCTACATACACACCCGCTACCACAGCAGACAAGGTCAGCGGAAAAATCATATGGAGCCCAGCCATGGTTGGAATAAGGTGGCGAGGGAGCAAGCTTTTGAGGTATCAGGCATCCACCCAGGCAAATTCATCGAGGTCCCCCGGCGCACCCCTCCTCCAGCGGCCGCCGGTGCCTCCCCGGCAGAGGCCGACGCAGAACCGACACAGGACAACTCCGATGCGCTGGCCGTCACCACCCCGCACCCCAACCTCCCGTCCGATCTGGGCCTCTCCGACATGGAAGCGTCGGCGACACCGGCTACCGGCAAGCGCCGCGACCGCGACCCCTGAAACCAGATAAGACCTCTGCCTTCCCACGACATCATCCTATGAGCCAACTAACGCTAGTCTCGTGGAATGTCAGGGGGCTTAACACATACGGAGTCCGCACAGTGGGACAGGGCCGCACCATGACTCGCATCCGGGAACTTACAGTAGAATTGGATAGCCTCCTACATCAATATGTTGGTCCCTCTCACGAGATTTGGCTTGGACTGCAAGAACACAAAATTCAGATAGATGCAGAACGTACCGCCCTCCGGGCGGTCCGAGCACTTGCACCTAGAACACTATGCCAATGGGGATGGGCTCGGGGTACCCAAGGGGGAACGGCACTCATACAATACCGCAAACCACCTAACCCAACCATGACATACCTGCCATGGACATTACAAGCAGACACAGCCCCGGCTAGATGGCAGGGCAGATGGACACGACAATCTATAACATGGGCGGGAAGCCAGGGCTACCTCATTACCATCTATGCGCCGACCCTAGATATGCCGGCTGAACAAAACCTTTTCTACCAGCATATATTTGCAATGGTTTCTGATCTCATCTCCAACGGCCAAGAAATAGTACTTATGGGGGATTTTAACATTGATCTAAACGAACACCCTGCCCACCGTACAGCCTCCTTTTACCAACACATTCTAGACCTGAATTTGCAGGATGTCATTCGGTCACGGGATCAGGAGCACACTTGGCTGGCCACTCGTCTGGGCGTTCGCACAACCCGTCGTTTGGATAAAATATATATCACGCCCAAATGGGCCGATTTAGTCTGCCACGCCAGCGTAGAACGCTCCACAGCCTTCTCAGACCATTACCCATGCATTGTCACGCTAGCCCACCACACCCAGGCCCCACGGGGCCCAGGCATCCCTCGCATCAATAAAATCCTTCTACAAGACGATCAGTTTTATTTTGAGATCATGCAACGTTGGAGCAATTGGCGAACTCACAAGGATAGCTACACTGACTGCTGCACGTGGATGCAGGAAGGCCTAGCCAAAATGCTAGAATATTCACATACCTACTCCCTAAACGTACGTCGCGAGAAAGGACGCGCATACCGAATTCACCAACGCATAGTCAACAAGCTACAGCTGAAACCCCACCTAAACCACTACGAACAAGCTCGACTTCAAAGTTCACAAACTGAACTCGACAAACTCCGTTTTGAAAGACACGCCCTAGCTTTAGACTCTGAAAATCTGTGGTGGCATCAGGTAGGCGAACGCATGACAAAAGATTTTTTCGCACTTATTCCACCACTAAAATCCAACTCAATCATTTCAGAAATCCAGGATGAACAAGGCACACACACGGCCACAACCCCCATCCTAGAAAGTGGACATCGTTTCTACACCTCGCTGTTCCAAAATGAACCCAACCCCGAAGCCGACGCGGCCATAGCAAAAATTTTACAAGCTATCCCACGCCGCCTCACACTTGCGCAACAACACCAACTAGACCAAACCCCCTCCATGGAGGAGGCTACTAATGCCATGCAAAACATCCGGACCGGTAGTGCCCCAGGGGTGGATGGGCTTCCCATCGAGTTTTGGAAAACTTTTTGGTCCCTTTTACACGTAGATTTCTATCAATGCATACTAGAAATCTGGCAACATGGACAAATTACGGGTCAATGGGCCGAAACAGCCCTCATTTTATTGTTCAAAAAGGGTGACAAAACACAGTGGAAAAATTACCGGCCAATACGGCTCCTTACGGTTGCGTACAAAATCATTAGCAAGATAATTCAGCAAAGGCTCTACTCTGTTCTCGACTGCCTTATAGGCCCGGAGCAAGTAGGCTTCCGTGCTAACCTCCATATCAACGATAGCATCACCCTCATAATGGACATAGTAGAGAAGGCATGGCGCGACGACATTGCCGGCTTTATCCTCTTCTGGGACTTTGAAAAAGCGTTTGACCGCATGTGCTGGGCATACCTCCGACACATATTGATCGGCTTAGGGTTTGGCCCACGCATCCTAACGGTCATCATGGGAATGATCAAATCGCTAACCTGGTACATCCTTATCAACGGTCACAAATCTGCACTTGGCCACAGCTCAAGATCCCTCCCCCAAGGAGATTGTATGTCCCCCATCTTGTTCCTACTGGCACACGCAGGATTGTTTTGGCTCCACCAGCACGACCCTCGTCTGCAGGGCTTCCCGCTTGCAGGCAGTGCCAAAGGTATTGTACAGATAGCCTATGTGGATGACACCACCAATGTTTGCATCTCTCTACAGGAAGTGAATGCTGTCTTGGAAAATATCAACACGTACTCTGTGGCCTCACAACAACGTTGTAATGTGCAAAAGTCCACGGGACTGCACATCGGCAAACCCAACCCATCTCGGATAAACCCCTCTCACCTGGCCATGACATGGGTCAAACCAGGTGAACACCATCTTTTGCACAATTGCCCCATTGGCTGCACGCCAGAGGGACGTTTGGCTGAACATCGTGCGTTTTTATATGACGAAACCAACCACGTGGGCAAACTTGCAGGAGTGCTCCTCACGGCAGGGCGGTGGGGTGGCGTCCAGCGGATGAGCTTACGAGGAAAAGCACTAATCGTCAACCAACTCTTGTTCTCCAAGGTTTTATACTACTGTCTGGCACACCCTCCCAACGATCATACCATACAGCTTATCCAACGCATCGGCAGCAACTTTGTTTGGAAACAGAAAGGTTTGATATCTCACACGGTACATGGTTGGATCAGCCGGGATATGTCCTTTATGTCATGGTTGCACGGTGGTCTAGGGCTACACAACATACAATGGCGCTTGTGGTCGATGTATGCTAAACAAGTGATCAGCGTGTACATGGAAGTGAACACGCACCCTGGCTGCCTGTTGGCAAAAGAGTCTCTCTCCGCTAGTTACACCCATGCTAATGGCACATCATGGCACCTTGACGCTGGAGTACTTGGCTGCACACTGATATCATACAAGGGGCTCCCCTGGTACTGGTCGCGCCTATGGTTAGGTTATCACAAGCTCAAACCTGGGCGCCTCGTTTTTCCCACCACTCGTGAGGAGGTTGCACGACAGATTCTTTATTTCAATGATTTGATCGTGGACAATGCGCGCAAGCCCTTGGGCACGTTACATGGGCACAACCCTTATGCTGGCTTCCTGTGCGCATCACCCCCTGTTCTGAGAGTGCTCGATCTCTACGCGTGGCAGGGGGACAGATATCGGTTACGGGCATACACTGAAGTTAATGCTTGGGTGCAAAACATGCCATCGCTACACGCTTGGAACACCCTCATCCAGGCCATCCCAGCTACATGGCATGCTGTGATGATGGCCCCACGCAAGGCCCTACAGCCGGGTGATTGGATCAGTTTTTACCCA
>RPFO01002018.1:0-7500 GCA_009746045.1 Mesostigma viride
AACCACAACCACAACCACAACCACCAACCACAACCACAACCACAACCACAACCACAACCACAACCACAACCACAACCACAACCACAACCACAACCACAACCAACAACCACAACCACAACCAACAACCACAACCACAACCAACCACAACCACAACCACAACCACAACCACACACAACCACAACCACAACCACAACCATCAACCCACAACCACAACCACAACCACAACCACAAACCACAACCACAACCACAACCACAACCACAACCACAACCACAACCACAACCACACCACAACCACAACCACAACCACAACCACAACCACAACCACAACCCACAACCACACCACACCACAACCACAACACAACCACAACCAACCACAACCACAACCACAACCACAACCACAACCACAACCACAACCACAACCACAACCACAACCACAACCACAACCCACAACCACAACCACAACCACAACCACAACCACAACCACAACCACAACCACAACCACCAACCACAACCACAACCACAACCACAACCACAACCACAACCACAAACCACAACCACAACCACAACCACAACCACAACCACAACCACAACCACAACCACAACCACAAACCACAACCACACCACAACCACAACCACAACCACAACCACAACCACAACCACAACCACAACCACAACCACAACCACAACCACAACCACAACCACAACCACAACCACAACCACAACCACAACCACAACCACAACCACAACCACAAACCACAACCACAAACCACAACCACAACCACAACCACAACCACAACCACAACCACAACCACAACCACAACACACCACAACCACAACCACAACCACAACCACAACCACAACCACAACCACAACCACAACCACAACCACAACCACAACCACAACCACAACCACAACCAAACACCACAACCACAACCACAACCACAACCACAACCACAACCACAACCACAACCACAACCACAACCACAACCACAACCACAACCACAACCACAACCACAACCACAACCACAACCACAACCACAACCACAACCACAACCACAAACCACAACCACAACCACAACCACAACCACAACCACAACCCAACCACAACCACAACCACAACCACAACCACAACCACAACCACAACCACAACCACAACCAACAACCACAACCACAACCACAACCACAACCACAACCACAACCACAACCACAACCACAACCACAACCACAACCACAACCACAACCACAACCACAACCACAACCACAACCACAACCACAACCACAACCACAACCACAACCACACCACAACCACAACCACAACCACAACCACAACCACAACCACAACCACAACCACAACCACAACCACAACCACAACCACAACCACAACCACAACCACAACCACAACCACAACCACAACCACAACCACAACCACAACCACAACCACAACCACAACCACAACCACAACCACAACCACAACCACAACCACAACCACAACCACAACCACAACCACAACCACAACCACAACCACAACCACAACCACAACCACAACCACAACCACAACCACAACCACAACCACAACCACAACCACAACCACAACCACAACCACAACCACAACCACAACCACAACCACAACCACAACCACAACCACAACCACAACCACAACCACAACCACAACCACAACCACAAACCACAACCACAACCACAACCACAACCACAACCACAACCACAACCACAACCACAACCACAACCACAACCACAACCACAACCACAACCACAACCACAACCACAACCACAACCACAACCACAACCACAACCACAACCACAACCACAACCACAACCACAACCACAACCACAACCACAACCACAACCACAACCACAACCACAACCACAACCACAACCACAACCACAACCACAACCACAACCACAACCACAACCACAACCACAACCACAACCACAACCACAACCACAACCACAACCACAACCACAACCACAACCACAACCACAACCACAACCACAACCACAACCACAACCACAACCACAACCACAACCACAACCACAACCACAACCACAACCACAACCACAACCACAACCACAACCACAACCACAACCACAACCACAACCACAACCACAACCACAACCACAACCACAACCACAACCACAACCACAACCACAACCACAACCACAACCACAACCACAACCACAACCACAACCACAACCACAACCACAACCACAACCACAACCACAACCACAACCACAACCACAACCACAACCACAACCACAACCACAACCACAACCACAACCACAACCACAACCACAACCACAACCACAACCACAACCACAACCACAACCACAACCACAACCACAACCACAACCACAACACAACCACAACCACAACCACAACCACAACCACAACCACAACCACAACCACAACCACAACCACAACCACAACCACAACCACAACCACAACCACAACCACAACCACAACCACAACCACAACCACAACCACAACCACAACCACAACCACAACCACAACCACAACCACAACCACAACCACAACCACAACCACAACCACAACCACAACCACAACCACAACCACAACCACAACCACAACCACAACCACAACCACAACCACAACCACAACCACAACCACAACCACAACCACAACCACAACCACAACCACAACCACAACCACAACCACAACCACAACCACAACCACAACCACAACCACAACCACAACCACAACCACAACCACAACCACAACCACAACCACAACCACAACCACAACCACAACCACAACCACAACCACAACCACAACCACAACCACAACCACAACCACAACCACAACCACAACCACAACCACAACCACAACCACAACCACAACCACAACCACAACCACAACCACAACCACAACCACAACCACAACCACAACCACAACCACAACCACAACCACAACCACAACCACAACCACAACCACAACCACAACCACAACCACAACCACAACCACAACCACAACCACAACCACAACCACAACCACAACCACAACCACAACCACAACCACAACCACAACCACACAACCACAACCACAACCACAACCACAACCACAACCACAACCACAACCACAACCACAACCACAACCACAACCACAACCACAACCACAACCACAACCACAACCACAACCACAACCACAACCACAACCACAACCACAACCACAACCACAACCACAACCACAACCACAACCACAACCACAACCACAACCACAACCACAACCACAAACCACAACCACAACCACAACCACAACCACAACCACAACCACAACCACAACCACAACCACAACCACAACCACAACCACAACCACAACCACAACCACAACCACAACCACAACCACAACCACAACCACAACCACAACCACAACCACAACCACAACCACAACCACAACCACAACCACAACCACAACCACAACCACAACCACAACCACAACCACAACCACAACCACAACCACAACCACAACCACAACCACAACCACAACCACAACCACAACCACAACCACAACCACAACCACAACCACAACCACAACCACAACCACAACCACAACCACAACCACAACCACAACCACAACCACAACCACAACCACAACCACAACCACAACCACAACCACAACCACAACCACAACCACAACCACAACCACAACCACAACCACAACCACAACCACAACCACAACCACAACCACAACCACAACCACAACCACAACCACAACCACAACCACAACCACAACCACAACCACAACCACAACCACAACCACAACCACAACCACAACCACAACCACAACCACAACCACAACCACAACCACAACCACAACCACAACCACAACCACAACCACAACCACAACCACAACCACAACCACAACCACAACCACAACCACAACCACAACCACAACCACAACCACAACCACAACCACAACCACAACCACAACCACAACCACAACCACAACCACAACCACAACCACAACCACAACCACAACCACAACCACAACCACAACCACAACCACAACCACAACCACAACCACAACCACAACCACAACCACAACCACAACCACAACCACAACCACAACCACAACCACAACCACAACCACAACCACAACCACAACCACAACCACAACCACAACCACAACCACAACCACAACCACAACCACAACCACAACCACAACCACAACCACAACCACAACCACAACCACAACCACAACCACAACCACAACCACAACCACAACCACAACCACAACCACAACCACAACCACAACCACAACCACAACCACAACCACAACCACAACCACAACCACAACCACAACCACAACCACAACCACAACCACAACCACAACCACAACCACAACCACAACCACAACCACAACCACAACCACAACCACAACCACAACCACAACCACAACCACAACCACAACCACAACCACAACCACAACCACAACCACAACCACAACCACAACCACAACCACAACCACAACCACAACCACAACCACAACCACAACCACAACCACAACCACAACCACAACCACAACCACAACCACAACCACAACCACAACCACAACCACAACCACAACCACAACCACAACCACAACCACAACCACAACCACAACCACAACCACAACCACAACCACAACCACAACCACAACCACAACCACAACCACAACCACAACCACAACCACAACCACAACCACAACCACAACCACAACCACAACCACAACCACAACCACAACCACAACCACAACCACAACCACAACCACAACCACAACCACAACCACAACCACAACCACAACCACAACCACAACCACAACCACAACCACAACCACAACCACAACCACAACCACAACCACAACCACAACCACAACCACAACCACAACCACAACCACAACCACAACCACAACCACAACCACAACCACAACCACAACCACAACCACAACCACAACCACAACCACAACCACAACCACAACCACAACCACAACCACAACCACAACCACAACCACAACCACAACCACAACCACAACCACAACCACAACCACAACCACAACCACAACCACAACCACAACCACAACCACAACCACAACCACAACCACAACCACAACCACAACCACAACCACAACCACAACCACAACCACAACCACAACCACAACCACAACCACAACCACAACCACAACCACAACCACAACCACAACCACAACCACAACCACAACCACAACCACAACCACAACCACAACCACAACCACAACCACAACCACAACCACAACCACAACCACAACCACAACCACAACCACAACCACAACCACAACCACAACCACAACCACAACCACAACCACAACCACAACCACAACCACAACCACAACCACAACCACAACCACAACCACAACCACAACCACAACCACAACCACAACCACAACCACAACCACAACCACAACCACAACCACAACCACAACCACAACCACAACCACAACCACAACCACAACCACAACCACAACCACAACCACAACCACAACCACAACCACAACCACAACCACAACCACAACCACAACCACAACCACAACCACAACCACAACCACAACCACAACCACAACCACAACCACAACCACAACCACAACCACAACCACAACCACAACCACAACCACAACCACAACCACAACCACAACCACAACCACAACCACAACCACAACCACAACCACAACCACAACCACAACCACAACCACAACCACAACCACAACCACAACCACAACCACAACCACAACCACAACCACAACCACAACCACAACCACAACCACAACCACAACCACAACCACAACCACAACCACAACCACAACCACAACCACAACCACAACCACAACCACAACCACAACCACAACCACAACCACAACCACAACCACAACCACAACCACAACCACAACCACAACCACAACCACAACCACAACCACAACCACAACCACAACCACAACCACAACCACAACCACAACCACAACCACAACCACAACCACAACCACAACCACAACCACAACCACAACCACAACCACAACCACAACCACAACCACAACCACAACCACAACCACAACCACAACCACAACCACAACCACAACCACAACCACAACCACAACCACAACCACAACCACAACCACAACCACAACCACAACCACAACCACAACCACAACCACAACCACAACCACAACCACAACCACAACCACAACCACAACCACAACCACAACCACAACCACAACCACAACCACAACCACAACCACAACCACAACCACAACCACAACCACAACCACAACCACAACCACAACCACAACCACAACCACAACCACAACCACAACCACAACCACAACCACAACCACAACCACAACCACAACCACAACCACAACCACAACCACAACCACAACCACAACCACAACCACAACCACAACCACAACCACAACCACAACCACAACCACAACCACAACCACAACCACAACCACAACCACAACCACAACCACAACCACAACCACAACCACAACCACAACCACAACCACAACCACAACCACAACCACAACCACAACCACAACCACAACCACAACCACAACCACAACCACAACCACAACCACAACCACAACCACAACCACAACCACAACCACAACCACAACCACAACCACAACCACAACCACAACCACAACCACAACCACAACCACAACCACAACCACAACCACAACCACAACCACAACCACAACCACAACCACAACCACAACCACAACCACAACCACAACCACAACCACAACCACAACCACAACCACAACCACAACCACAACCACAACCACAACCACAACCACAACCACAACCACAACCACAACCACAACCACAACCACAACCACAACCACAACCACAACCACAACCACAACCACAACCACAACCACAACCACAACCACAACCACAACCACAACCACAACCACAACCACAACCACAACCACAACCACAACCACAACCACAACCACAACCACAACCACAACCACAACCACAACCACAACCACAACCACAACCACAACCACAACCACAACCACAACCACAACCACAACCACAACCACAACCACAACCACAACCACAACCACAACCACAACCACAACCACAACCACAACCACAACCACAACCACAACCACAACCACAACCACAACCACAACCACAACCACAACCACAACCACAACCACAACCACAACCACAACCACAACCACAACCACAACCACAACCACAACCACAACCACAACCACAACCACAACCACAACCACAACCACAACCACAACCACAACCACAACCACAACCACAACCACAACCACAACCACAACCACAACCACAACCACAACCACAACCACAACCACAACCACAACCACAACCACAACCACAACCACAACCACAACCACAACCACAACCACAACCACAACCACAACCACAACCACAACCACAACCACAACCACAACCACAACCACAACCACAA
>RPFO01002018.1:12500-47270 GCA_009746045.1 Mesostigma viride
ACCCAGGGTTCACTCCAAACCCCCTAAATACCGGGGATGCATGCTCACCCCAAGACCAGCTGGATGCCAAACACTGTAGCATCCGCCGCGCCACCTGTGTAGCATCAGCCGTGCCGTGTGACAGAACGTTCCCTTTTGGAAAGCCAAAGCTGCAGCACAGTGTTCACTTATGCCGGGAAAGGGAAAGCCGTGCAAGCATCGCACAGCGGAGAGACCACCCACGGACCAGATACGGTACTTCCCTTATGCAACCATAGGGGAACGGTCACTGTATCTAATATCTTCAGAGACCTGCCTCATTTGCGCGTCGCGTCATCCACCGACATGCAGGGATCCATGAATTATTCTATGCTTGCATAGAAGAAGGGGTGCTATGTACTGCACTCAAGGTCCAACCTGGCCTGCTGCCTCACCTGCGTGTCGCCAACCTAGACACCATGGAGGCATCCGCGAATTATTCTATGCATGTTATACAGGAGTTTGGGTACATAACTGCGGTCAAGGATTGCGGTGGCCTCCCTCCCTCACCTGCGTGTCGCCATCCGCAAACATGGCAGGGTCGGCGTTCTCGGGCTGGAGGAGCTGCATCACAATGCGCAAGCCAGGCCCGCAGAACTGGCGCAGCGACTGGTAGCGCAGGATCTGCACCGAATGACGCCGGATGGGGAAAAAGGAAAAGTGAAAGAAGATGGAATAATTTTCATGGGAAGACACCAGCAGGAGGGGTGAGGGCGGGGCGGGGTGAGGCGGGGCGAGGGGCGGGCGGGAGGGGAGAAAGGGGAGAAAGGGGAGAGAGGGGAAGAGGTGTGCATGGCAAAGCATGAACATAATTCAGATTGATCATGTGATGATGATGAAGCGGCCCCACTGGAGAGTTTGCACTTCTGCAAGCATAATTCAAACGCTGACTTCAATGGTCCCAAACTCCCAGTTCTTCGTCAAGGCCTGCACATGTCCAAAGACTGCTCAAGCAATCCCTGGTGGACAGGGAGTGCAGGTTTGATACTGACACATGGCGGCGCTGTCAGACTACCATGCTCAGGCCAAACCTAGGCCACAGGCCCGCGCACAACCCTTATCCCATACAGGCTCGTTCATGAAGGCATCCCAGAAAAATATGGGGAATTGCAAGGCGGAGAAGTTGAAGAGCATCAAATCGCAGATTGGCGAGGAAAGCATTGGCCACACCTGCAGGACAGAAAACGTAAAGACGTCATGTGCAGGGCAAAAAGCATGACCGTCACCTGCAGCGCGAAAAAAAAAAAAAACAATCAAACATCACCCCCACCTGCAGCCCGTCCTCTGCGTCGCGGTCGGACGCGTGCACGTTCGCCAGAATAAACACGGCAGAGGCGTCCTGCGCACCCACGCGCCGCAGGTCCACGTCGAAGCGCGCCGACCCCTCGACGTACTGCACCACCTTGGGGGGGTACTGGTCCACTAGCCAGCGGACCTCAAAGCTGGGGGGCATAGTGGCACCAAGTGGCACCAAGTGGCACCAAGTGGCACCAAGCGGCATGAAGTGGCCCAGAGGCAGGGGTAGAGGCCCAGCACCCAGCAAGATATGTCATAATGTGGCCTGCTAGTAGAAGTCGAAAGATGTGACCCAGTACATCCTACTACCATTAATTAATTTATTAATTAAGAACAAAACTCCGTTGGGAGTGGTTGCAACACATAGCCCTGAGAGGGGGCATATGGTTTGTAATACATTCTGAGCTACAACCTGCAGGTGGGGGGATGTAAACCGCCACCTACTCTGGGTGCATAAGGTGCACCCGCACCACCATGATGTATCATACCTAAAAGGCCTGGCATGGGGTGGAAGTCCTACTACCATATGGCCTGGTAGTATCGTACCCTACAGCCAGGCAATATACGTCGCAAAGCATGCCAATGCTTCTGTATTGCAAGCTTGAGCACGCTCATGGCGTTTACTGGATTTAACGCATTTACTGAATTTCACAAAGCGAGCGCGTCATCCGAAGCAGGGCAGGATGATTCCCTCACCACGCGGGGCCGTGGATGCAAATGACATAAATAAGCAGAAGGACAAGCGCAGCAGAGCACACGGCAGGAGGGCTTGGGGCCTACAAAGCGACAAGTCCCTTGGATTGATGAACTAGGCTGCAGATGAAGGCCTGAAAAGCTGGCAACGGGCCATGTTCAGGTAGCCAGAAACAGAGCTCCCAGATAGCGGTACAGACCTATACCACAACAAAAACATGTTTGATTCCTCAAACTCCAGATATACTGCCCACAAACCACTGGGAAACATCAGTAAGAAACGAAGCGACTCTGGTGCAGACTTGGATAGGGAAACCATGAATATGCGCGCGAATACGAGAAATGCAAGGACATGGGCGTGCGAATATGAGAAATGCAAGGACATGGGTGTGCGAATATGAGAAATGCAAGGACATGGGCGTGCGAATATGAGAAATGCAAGGACATGGGCGAGCGAATATGAGAAATGCAAGGGCATGGGCGTGCGAATATGAGAAATTCAAGGACATGGGCGAGCGAATATGAGAAATGCAAGGGCATGGGCGTGCGAATATAAGAAATGCAAGGGCATGGGCGTGCGAATATGAGAAATGCAAGGACATGGGCATATCACCGACCAATCATTCCCATCGCACTCTTTGATCCTGCTGGTAGCTTTATCTATATACATAGCACTTACCAGACATAGCTCTTACAATACATTTGTAAAAGCATATTTCAGCCATAACTTTAAAGAACCAGGCTACACATTGCCACCTCCATTCATTTCCATAAACCAGAACGAATCGAAAATACGGATAAGATAACAACATGCTTGAGCTTCCATGGTCCGGATCCTCCAGCTTTCTGGCCTGCGCGGGTTGTGACGTTGATATTTCACTTTACGGCCTGAAATCGCCAAGTCCCAAGGCTCGCTATGTGCAAATCCCGGTTAGCCCTCACCTCGGAGGATTGGGCGCCAGCAGGACAGTCCGTATGCCCGAACCTGTGCACAGAACAGAGGACCGTGTCGTGTGTGCCAGCCAAAGTGCGACAAGGGCTCGTTGGGCTCAGATTAAGGCTTCAAAAAAGCTTAGGGTTTAGGATCTAAAGCCCAAACCTATGAGCATTATAATTCGAGACTGCAGTCTTGCCATGCAGACAATTATGGACCGTAGGAGTGCCTAGGTGGGCAGCCCTCTGCTTCGGAAAAACCCTCTGACCAAGCCTCCCCTCCTCCCCAGACAAATGATCCAAGACACTTGAATCTGGGGTGCTGCTCCGCGAAGGCATTGTCGAGCACAGGAGAATCCTACCCTTCACCGGCGGGGGGTCCCCTGCGCCGGGGAGCATATCCCCAGGCCAAGCTGTGAGCCCTCCGCTCAACTCCTGGCCAAGATACCTGGTCCTGTAGAGCAAGCCCGCGGACCACTGCACGATGTGCAGCCATGGAGCGGCGTTGCACAGTGGCGCGGGTTCCCTTATTCCCATCGGTACTAAATGTACATACAACGGCAGTACATACTCGCCCTATTCAGTGGTCATGCCGGCTTGGGCATTGGAATTGTCAGTTAGGGGTTGTCTGTTTATGATTGATCCCGTGACAACTTGGCGATACTACATTCCACATCCATAATATGCAGGAGTTTATATACTTGTGGAAGCTCGCGGCCACATTTAGTAAGATCTATATTTAGTATAATACTTTACTAAATACTACTATAAATTAGAAAAATATAAATATAAATAATGTACCAATGAGCTTCCACCCGTTCTACGCAAGTTAGTCCGAGGGATTCCATAACCAAGCAGCTCACCAATGTGGCCATGCTGACATCTCGCGTCACCGAACTTGACATCATCCGCCACGTGCCCTCCTGTGGAAACACCCTCTCGGCTCGACACGGTTACCGTCGCACGTATTATTATTGTATTACTACCACAGTCAACTACTAGTACTACTATGGTGCTACATTACTTTACTGTCAATTTCTGGCGCTTCGCAAGTCTAGCCAGCGAACGCGTCGCGCCACCATCTTCAGACAGCTATTATTATTTCATGAAGTATACTATAATCAGTGCTACCCAATTGATCAATCAAATCACTTCTAGGTAGGTATTTATTAAATAAAAAGGTAGGTCCGAGCCACTGACCTTAAACAAGTCGATCCGCTCGCAAACCTAAAACTTTGCCTTCATTTTGGGTCGCAACTAAGAATTTCACATTGTTTTGGGGTCGCAAAGTAGTTTGTCGCAAAGTGTTTGATCACTACGGTACAGATCGACTCACCACTCGATGTTGGGGAACCAGGTGAGCAGCACGCGCAGGAAGAGCAGCAGCAGGTACATCTGGCAGCAGTACGCATGAGGCACGTGCGAGGGCACGCACGCGGCACAGGCAAGGGCAGCGCCAGTGGGTAAGAACAACACAGGCAAAAGCTGTGGGCAGGGCAAGCGTGTGTGGGCACGGCAACCGTGTGTTGGGCAAGGCAACCATGTAATGGGCAAGGCAAGCGTGTGTTGGGCAAGGCATGGAGCAGCGGCGCCAGTGTTTTGGTTAGCGGCGGTACACCCCTGTGTTTTGGTTGGCAACGAGAGGCAACACAGGGGAAGGTCCTGCAGGTGGGTGAGTAACCCAGGCTAGGGTATGCTGGCAGCAAGGGGACACAATGGGAGGGTAGCTCGAACCAAGAGGTAAGCATGCCAGCTGGCCACATGATGACGGCGAGAACTATGTGACCCACCCACCCACCCACCCACCCACCCACCCACCCACCCACCCACCCACCCACCCACCCACCCACCCACCCACCCACCCACCCACCCACCCACCCACCCACCCACCCACCCACCCACCCACCCACCCACCCACCCACCCACCCACCCACCCACCCACCCACCCACCCACCCACCCACAAAAGTTAAAACTCAAATACTACTCAGGCACGCAAGACCACGCGGATGAATCATCACGCCTGCGCAAGCGACAGGGATACGCGAGAGGGAGCGGGGGATGTGCAGCGACGGAAACAGCACGCGTGGAGCCGAATTGCAGCCATGAAGCCATGGGGCCGATCGGCAGCCATGAAGCCATGGGGGAATGGAAACCCGAGCAAGCGTGGGCTCGCTTCGATGAGACGCGAAGCACGTGCAGCCGTCCTTGATGACGCAGCCTGACTGGATAAAGCTACCTATTTTGTTAAAGGAGACTTACTTCAATTAAGCAGCCTAACCTGATAAAGCCATCCTATTTCGAAAATACATCCTTATGCCATAAAGCAGCATAGCTTTGATAAGGCAGCCCACATTGAAGAAATGGCTTACCTTGATAAAGCTGGCCACCGACCCCCCAATGAGCGGCAGCGTCCCTGCCAGGCCAAGGCTGGCCGAGAGCATCACCCCTGTGCACAGTACAGAAGTCACAACGAAGCAGGGATGGACGGAAGGCAGTCGGAGAAACGAGGCAACACATCGAGGCAACAAGGACGAGGCGAATAAGGCAACGAGAGCGCTTGCGAGCGAACAAAACCGTTGGGGCAGGCAGATAGGGAACTTTGCTATAGTACCACACCACTAGGCTCATGTTGGAGAATTGAGGTCCGACCGACCCAGGGCTGCGCTCTGAAAGGTGGAGAGCTAATCTAGCGCTCATGTATGACCCGAGATTCTCAAACGTGATGCCTAGCCAGGGGTGCACTTTGCAGCTTTTAGACCTACTTGAGGACCTTTTAGCCCAAAACCAGCCCTGCGATGTTAATCCCAAACCTCCCAAATTTTCAGGGTCTCAAAATCTCACACCTGGGATTCTTAGATACGAAGCTAGGGGTGTACAAGATTCCGGATTTCCAACGGTCTCCGATCCAACGGTCTCGATTGGGCAACGTGAGACTTCCAGGGACGGGCAACCGGTGAGTCCACGATTCTCATTTGCAAATGATTCTGGCTTGTATGAGAAACGGCCCCTCTAGAGTGCAAAAGGAGAGGGCAGGTAGGTAAAGGGAAAGAAATACCAACACAACACAATGACGCAATGTACAGTGACCCCACATGTGCCAATGACAGGTAAGAAGTACGAAGCCGTGCAAGGTTACAATAATGAAAGGCATTCAAAATAGGTGCTCCCGATGTCCTGCCTCTTTGTGTCTTTCCCTCCTCCGCCCCCTGCATCCCCATGCCTGCCTCCCTCTGTTTCCTGAGCGGTTTAACAACAACTGCTTGGCACTCAGGTCACAACCTAACTTAATTAGAGAGAATGCTCTATTCCCAAACTATGTAGTTGCCTTGTCACTTGCAGCGTTTCAATGGATGATGTATGAATGGTCACGGCTTTACTATTGCCTTTATCCCCTAGTTTAAAGTGCCTGGATACTCTGTCAGCCAGCAAGTCCCTGGGCAGCTTTGATTTTTCCAACAGGATCACGCTCACCATACCATCTGGGAATATGGAACACATGCCAATGATCAAGCATACTTCAAGTCTCCAGCAAGGAAGCAAACACATGCCAAACTGATAAGGTTGGCCTACAAAACGCCGTAAACACATTTGGCAAAGCGTGAAGGAGATATACAGTGGGGGATAAATCAAGACGACGGGAAATGACACGCCATATTTCTGGAGACTGACATCGACGCAAGTTGTTGGCAGCCGGTGGCACCCCAATAGCAAAACCATGACGGCATACATGCATATTTACTTGCGTACCTAAATCTTCAAACCTAGGCACGAGAGACTCATGGTGCGAACGGTGTAGGCAACAAAGTGGTTAGATAAACATAAAATTGTAAACATACCAGAGCCGCCGCCCGCAAGCAAGGCAGGCCCTTGCGCAGCCGCTGCAATGGCAGCAGTGCCGAGCTTCACGGCCTTGAGGCATTGCCTGGCCAGGCGAATTACGCCCCTCAACGCGTTCAGGCCCTTGCTAATAGATTCGATGAGCTTAGCCTGTTCAGCATTTTGGGGGAGAGGGGCAGGAAACGCAGCCGCGGGGGATAACGACGCCGAGGCTGCCGTCACCCGACGGGCAGCGCAGGCGCGGTTGCGGTTGGGAAGGGCCAGGAATCCGGAATTCTTCGGGAGTGCCCGGCCCAAACCTGCAGCATAAACACGACCACTGGTTCTCGTCAAGGGTGTATTTCATTATTTACTGAAAGCAACTGGCGAAAAGAGGCGCTGTAGATGCAATACATACACATAGATTGTCGTCACAATACGCACCATTGCTTAGGCCCAGGTTCGGGGTCTGCCTTGCACGCAAGCTAGACATTGGCTGAGGGCAACAGTTCCTCAGTTGGCTGCCTCCAACGCTAGCGAAAGACATTGCCGCGACCGCCATTGTCGGTATTCCAGAACCTGCAATGGCTGCTCGTCGAGGGATGGAGGAAGCACACCACGGTCTGCCACTTCTACCGTCTTACGATACCACGGGGCACATGTAAAGCTGGTCGCATGGGCGCTATGTCCTGGCTAGGTACAATAGGAAACGCACAACTGGAACAGCAACTGGAAATCCTTCGGTAGATAGGGATATAGGAAACAAATGGACTCAGGATAAGCTCTGGATAGGTCTCAAGTCTCAACGTTCAACATGCGTTCAAAAGACCGTTCAGACGGAGCAATCAGGGCATGCTGATTAGGCAAGCTCGTACAGCCACTACGGAAATAAGGGAACGGAGATTGTTCCAAGGTGTTGTTGTTGTTTTTGTTGTTGTGTCCCACGCCGCACATGGGCAGCAGGTTCCAAGGTGTAGTAGTGCATTACTGAGCGTCGCCAACTGGACATCCGTCCTGGCCAAAGAAACTCGGGCCCGCCCGGCGCCCGCGGCGTTGAGTTGAGTTTAGTGTTGGTAGTGAGAAAACAATGTTTGCCACAAAGTTTTACTTTATTTCACTCAGATAAAAATAAGTCTCAGTCGGCAGCTGGCCGGCTGCTAGTTCCACCACAGGAGTGTGTGAGGTGTGAGATACTGAGAGAGGCAGAGAGCAAACATTGTGCGTAGCTTCGCCTTTTAAACAATTCCAGGCTCAGCTACTGGGTAGCAGTTACGATCTACCTATGACAACGTGGCCACACCAAACCGGGTCTTTTCTGACTGTGTGGCAGTTACAATCATAACGTCGGTGATATCAAGCCAACCAGTCACGACCAAAGTTCAAGGTCAGTCACAGAATGACTGGGTCACTTATGGAACAGAACTTAAACATGCGGCACATGCCCGTCCATGCAGTCCAGAGCTAGCACTAAACTATAAGTACTAGTTTCAGGCAGGTGTGTCGATACTTCTGACATTAGATACCGTGTCCGGTTGTCCGACAGGGTCAGATGAGGAGGGGTGGCATGCCCGGGCAAAATTTCCTGGAACCGCGGTACCAGAGAGGGTTGTCCCAGGGGCTGACGGTGGTGGATTTTCGCGGGGCCCATGGTTAACCGCGGGGTTTGAGGGTCAAAAACTTGCCGGTGGCGGTTCGTGGGCCCTGGGTGATCAGAACCGTGGTTTACTACATGCCAGTAGCAATCTGCCACGTGTAATATGTTAGACTAGGGCTGTACGTCACGCCGGGTTGGCTCAGGACCGTGGTAGCCTACGGACCAGTAGAAGTATGCCACGTGGATAATGTTGTAGGTACTGTACCTGTGCCTGCCACGTGGCTTTTCCTGGCCGCCACGTGCGAAGTCACTTGAACCATCAGGCGCATGCCACGTCATCATGTGCATCATGTGTGCGTCAGGTGTGTGCATCATGTGGGTTTTTCCGGTGAAATGGGTGTTAGTTTATTTCCATATAACAGTTAAGGTGACCCAGCCAGGTATGCCAAAAATAGCCTGAAATGCCTAGTTATGCCTAAATTGGGGTGCCCGCATTAATAAGGCGCGCCCTGCGACCAAGGTAGCCAGTGTACTGTAGATATATCGTCATCCGGCATAAGTGTAAAGACCTGGTTCATGCCCATGAGTGCATGGAAGACTTCCAGTGGGCTGGGGGTGTCATTGTTAGGGCCCGGGTCCCATACTTTGTGTTGTTCCGTCGCCAGGAGCCAGTAACGACGCATAGCCAGGTTCCAAGAGGAGATAAACCGGCGGACCACGGCACCTCTCGTGTACGCGGCACGTAACGTGAATACGGTCTCGTTGCGAACTTGCCATATGCCGGGTGTGAAGCATCGTCGTGCGTAGCCATATCCATGCCATCTGGTTGGCTGTGAGGCTCGCGTCCCGTAATCCCGTGATGCCGAAAATAACCGTAGATAGTGTGACGGTGGTGGGGGGAGCTGTAATAGCCATCCACTTGGCCCATATACCCAACATCATGTGGGTTTGTTTTGAGGGCTGTTGCCACGTGGCAGAATAATGGAGTACGGAGAGAGAAGAATAGTAGTATAATGTTCAGTTTAGTGGGTAGTAGGGATAGTTACCGCAAATAGGAGTCCGAGGGGGTAACCATGGTACCGGCTCTCGGGCTTGCCGGCGGCGGCCGGCGGGTACCATGGTCCTGGACGCTACCGTGGTACCAGCAGCGTTGGGTGCCGGTTGCGGTCCACGCGTCACGGTTGGACCGCGGGCCCGGCCTTTTTTGTCCGGCGGTGGTGGTTTTTGTGACCGCGGACCCTTGGCTGGACGCCACCCCTCCTGTCAGATGACGCGCGATGGAACGCGTGATGGAACGCGTGCCCCATCGATCGTTGATGGGGCACTACTGTACGGCAGGAACGCGTGATGCAACGCGTCGCCGCCATGCAAGCAGCCATGCGGAGCTGCTCCGGATGTTTAATTTGACATCTCTGTCAATCCCGACTCACGATCACGAGCTTCAAGAATCCAGGCTAGTCTGGGGCCATTCCTGCAGTCGCGCATTAATAATAAGAGTTAGTTATCACGTAGATTTGCGTCACGTGATAAGCAGTCGCGCAAGGCGTCGGAACTGACTGCCTGAAGATGGCTGGAAGGCGTGTTCCGAACAGATCTGCAGTGGCGTCGTCTTGGTGGGCGATGGTCATCGTTGTCTTGCTGGACTCTGCAACGGTAAGTGACGGCCTGCTGTTGCCGACACCTATCAAGTGGCATTCCCGCGAACCAAAAATTGGGCTGTATGATCTTTAGGACCGGTATAAAATCTATTTCATAATAAGTTTGGCCAGAAAATTCGAACGCAAACGTGAAAGCCATGCATGGGCGCAAGCCGCCATGGCCTGGTCGTTTTCCGGATTGTAAATTGTATGTGAAATGTACCCTGACCCCTTGACAGTCCTTTGACCGGCCAGAACACCTCTACAACTTTGTCAGAAGTATGCGAACCCTAGTACCATGCTGCGAGGAAAATTATAAACTTTCGATCTTCTCAGCTAAACGCTTCCAAATTCTCAATAGTTTTCAGTCCGAGAAGGGGCCGATGCATCGGCTCTAAGTCGATTTTTGGCGGGAAATCGGCGGCAAGACCAATTAGGGGTTAAGGCTCGCTCCTCATGGGTTGCATGTGCTCTCTGACTCATCTATTCATGTTCTTGATCTATTAAATGATTACATATGTTATCCTCTTCCCAACGGAAGTAGAATATTTTGTGATTACCTAATAAAATTATTACTGAAGTTGCCCTCTGCCATCGAAGCTGCGATCATGAATATGAAGGGATGAATAGCTCAATGGTGGTAAGGCAATTTATTATTTTCAATTTAATCTACCAGTAATGTGCCTCGGGGAGCTAGCTTTTAGGTGGGATGGGTAGATGAATCAATCAAATTTTTGTGGAAAGGTCGAGCGGCATTATTATACACGGTATACATCTCGCAGCTTGCATGCAAGCAACCACTTCAGCCCTTTTTAGAGTGGCCGAAAAAAAGTTTCCAAGTTGCACCTAAGTTGCATACGTACAGGTGCACGTGTAGTAGTATGCAGTTACTGAACCGCATTTATTTTATGTACTGACTAGACTGTTACTAGACTGTCCGCAGTGCATGTGCAAGGCGCATCTTTTGCATGGGCCTTTCTTTTGGGGGCCGGCATGGAAAGTGGCTATGTTGTTGTTGTTTGATTGGTTGGCTTAGACGCTGGGAGATTACACCCTGCAAACTTCCAACTTCTGCTTCAATGTCTTTCTGTTGTTATATCAAAGTGATAGCTATCTATGGTGTTTGGACTTACCTATGACACATTGAGTTTTTCAACCGTTTTCTGCTTCCGTGCCTTACAAAATTAAACCGCAGACACGCCTAAAACTGGTGCACTTGCTGCGATCTGTAGATCAGTGGTATAGTGACTGCTCCTAATTGCGTATCTGCCGCCGCTTCTTCTGCTCCTCTATCTAATGCGAATGATCTGCGCACACGCAGGGACCCTTGCTGGTGGGACGTGCTGAAGTCATCCTTGGTACGGCGCTTAAGCGAGAATGCGCACTATGTGATGTATTGGATGTTGATCATGGCTCACATGGCCAACGTCCCCGCCTCTGGCGTGCCGCCTGGCTGGGGTGTCACTCTCTTTCTGCACAACTTACATAGTACTAACTGCCAGCATTTATCTGGGCGCAGCCAGCAAATGAGGCGCAAGAGCTCTGCCTACCCGCTGTAGCTAAATACAGTGTACCCTGGTCCTTGTAATAATGCAAGGACTACTGCACATTGCATGACAGCATGAGTGTGATCAATTTTTTTTACAAATGGAGTGCAGCCTGGGCTTGGTCATGATGTAGTCCTCACCCCATCTGGACATCCCCTGGGGACCTGCCGATGTGCGGCTGGCAGCTAGCTCTCACCGTGCAGTATGTCCTCCACACCTACTTAATGTCGTCAGCTGGCAGCTGTGCGTACTGTATAGGAACAGTATGCTTACTAGGCTTCACCCACTTTATACTTTGACAGCAGCCACTTTCATTTTTCTTTTTCAGATTGAAGTAACGCTCAGGTTACATGAAGATTAATGCCTTTAGTGCCTATTTCCGCAACTAATATGATTGTCAAACTACGGCATGTGCTTAGAAAAGTCCCGTCTATCTGAGCTTCGATCATGCGTCAGTGATGTCACTGCTGGCCCTTTGCCACAAGGTTCAGTGGTCATGTACAATGACTGCCGCCCAGCTGGTTACACTGCTATTGGCTTGCCCAGTGTCTACCGTACCTAACATTTGCCAGCTTCTTCTGCATGCATCACCGGGAATGGCCTGTTCACGACAAAACCTGTTTCTTGGTTTATGGACAATTGGACGAGGCGAGGTGCCTTGAGCTCGGTACTTGATTGCAAGTCTGACAACCGACTGGCGGAGCCCGATGTTTGCTCTCTAAATACCATTTCATGATAATTCTTGAAATGGCATGCACGTTAGGCACCACTGTTACTAAGTGGTGCCTCAACACAGCGTGTTGAAGCTCCAGTTTTGCAACACTTCTACATTGCGTGCATGCTCCACGTCAATTATCAGGCTCAATTCTAGCAGTACTAGGCTTGTCGATATCAAGTAACGTGCGTGTTTACAACTTGCCCGTTGAAACTCTACGGCGGAGCCAATTTTCTGAAGAACCTCACCCTTATGCTTGCAAAGTCGGGACAGATTGGGTGGGTGGAGGGAGGGAGGGAGGGAGGGAGGGAGGGAGGGAGGGAGGGAGGGAGGGAGGGAGGGAGGGAGGGAGGGAGGGAGGGACGGAGGGACGGAGGGACGGAGGGACGGAGGGACGGAGGGACGGAGGGAGGGAGGGACGGAGGGAGGGACGGAGGGAGGGACGGAGGGAGGGACGGAGGGAGGGACGGAGGGAGGGACGGAGGGAGGGACGGAGGGAGGGACGGAGGGAGGGACGGAGGGAGGGACGGAGGGAGGGACGGAGGGAGGGACGGAGGGAGGGACGGAGGGAGGGACGGAGGGAGGGACGGAGGGAGGGGCGGAGGGAGGGGCGGAGGGAGGGGCGGAGGGAGGGGCGGAGGGAGGGGCGGAGGGAGGGACGGACGGAGGGAGGGACGGACGGACGGAGGGACGGACGGACGGAGGGACGGAGGGAGGGAGGGACGGAGGGAGGGAGGGACGGAGGGAGGGAGGGACGGAGGGAGGGAGGGACGGAGGGAGGGAGGGACGGAGGGAGGGACGGAGGGAGGGACGGAGGGAGGGACGGAGGGAGGGAGGACGGAGGGAGGGACGGAGGGAGGGACGGAGGGAGGGACGGAGGGAGGGACGGAGGGAGGGACGGAGGGAGGGACGGAGGGAGGGACGGAGGGAGGGAGGGACGGACGGAGGGACGGACGGAGGGACGGACGGAGGGACGGACGGAGGGACGGACGGAGGGACGGACGGAGGGACGGACGGAGGGACGGACGGAGGGACGGACGGAGGGACGGACGGAGGGACGGACGGAGGGACGGACGGAGGGACGGACGGAGGGACGGACGGAGGGACGGACGGAGGGACGGACGGAGGGACGGACGGAGGGACGGACGGAGGGACGGACGGAGGGACGGACGGAGGGACGGACGGAGGGACGGACGGAGGGACGGACGGAGGGACGGACGGAGGGACGGACGGAGGGACGGACGGAGGGACGGACGGAGGGACGGACGGAGGGACGGACGGAGGGACGGACGGAGGGACGGACGGAGGGACGGACGGAGGGACGGACGGAGGGACGGACGGAGGGACGGACGGAGGGACGGACGGAGGGACGGAGGGAGGGACGGAGGGAGGGACGGAGGGACGGACGGAGGGACGGACGGAGGGACGGACGGAGGGACGGACGGAGGGACGGACGGAGGGACGGACGGAGGGACGGAGGGAGGGAGGGACGGAGGGAGGGAGGGACGGACGGAGGGAGGGACGGACGGAGGGAGGGACGGACGGAGGGAGGGACGGACGGAGGAGAGGGAGGGACGGACGGAGGAGGGACGGACGGAGGGAGGGACGGAGGGAGGGAGGGACGGAGGGAGGGAGGGACGGAGGGAGGGACGGAGGGACGGACGGAGGGACGGACGGAGGGACGGACGGAGGGACGGACGGAGGGACGGACGGAGGGACGGACGGAGGGACGGACGGAGGGACGGACGGAGGGACGGACGGAGGGACGGACGGAGGGACGGACGGAGGGACGGACGGAGGGACGGACGGAGGGACGGACGGAGGGACGGACGGAGGGACGGACGGAGGGACGGACGGAGGGACGGAGGGACGGACGGAGGACGGAGGGACGGACGGAGGGACGGACGGAGGGACGGACGGAGGGACGGACGGAGGACGGACGGAGGACGGACGGAGGGACGGACGGAGGGACGGACGGAGGGACGGACGGAGGGACGGACGGAGGGACGGACGGAGGGACGGACGGAGGGACGGACGGAGGGACGGAGGGAGGGACGGAGGGAGGGACGGAGGGAGGGACGGAGGGACGGACGGAGGGACGGACGGAGGGACGGACGGAGGACGGACGGAGGGACGGACGGAGGACGGACGGAGGGACGGACGGAGGGACGGACGGAGGGACGGACGGAGGGACGGACGGAGGGACGGAGGGAGGGACGGAGGGAGGGACGGAGGGAGGGACGGAGGGACGGACGGAGGGACGGACGGAGGGACGGACGGAGGGACGGACGGAGGGACGGACGGAGGGACGGACGGAGGGACGGACGGAGGGACGGACGGAGGGACGGACGGAGGGACGGACGGAGGGAGGGAGGGACGGACGGAGGGAGGGACGGACGGAGGGAGGGACGGACGGAGGGAGGGAGGGACGGAGGGAGGGAGGGACGGACGGAGGGAGGGACGGACGGAGGGAGGGACGGAGGGAGGGAGGGACGGAGGGAGGGAGGGACGGAGGGAGGGACGGAGGGACGGACGGAGGGACGGACGGAGGGACGGAGGGACGGAGGGAGGGACGGACGGAGGGACGGACGGAGGGACGGACGGAGGGACGGACGGAGGGACGGACGGAGGGACGGACGGAGGGACGGACGGAGGGACGGACGGAGGGACGGAGGGACGGACGGAGGGACGGACGGAGGGACGGACGGAGGGACGGACGGAGGGACGGACGGAGGGACGGACGGAGGGACGGACGGAGGGACGGACGGAGGGAGGGACGGAGGGACGGAGGGACGGAGGGACGGAGGGAGGGACGGACGGAGGGACGGACGGAGGGACGGACGGAGGGACGGACGGAGGGACGGACGGAGGGACGGACGGAGGGACGGACGGAGGGACGGACGGAGGGACGGACGGAGGGACGGACGGAGGGAGGGACGGAGGGACGGACGGACGGAGGGAGGGGTCGATGGATGGATGGATGGATAATTGGATGGATGGATGGACGGACGGACGGACGGACGGACGGAGGGAGGGACGGACGGACGGAGGGACGGAGGGACGGAGGGACGCATGGACGGACGGAGGGACGGACGAACGGACGGAGGGACGGACGGAGGGAGGGACGGACGGAGGGACGGACGGAGGGAGGGAGGGACGGACGGAGGGACGGACGGAGGGACGGACGGAGGCACGGACGGAGGGACGGACGGAGGGACGGACGGAGGGACGGACGGAGGGACGGATGGAGGGACGGACGGACGGAGGGACGGACGGAGGGACGGACGGAGGGGTCGATGGATCGATGGATGGATGGATGGATGGATGGATGGATGGATGGATGGATGGATGGATGGATGGATGGATGGATGGATGGATGGATGGATGGATGGATGGATGGATGGATGGATGGATGGATGGATGGATGGATGGATGGATGGATGGATGGATGGATGGATGGATGTATTGGTTGATTTATTAATTTATTATTTTATTTTATCCCCTATTCCTACGTATTTTCTCACGTGTACGGCCTAATATAAGGTTCGCCAATTCTGGCGAACCTTACGGCCCTTCCGAAAATTGGCTCCGCCTGATAATAGAATCTAGGTTGAGCTAGTGCATTGCACTTGTGATGTCTAAAACAATGGTATGTGCCTTAATTCTCCCGTTTCTATGTCATGTTCCGGTCTCTCTTTGTTTTCAGGTACAAATGCGGGCGGTGAAACTCTCACTGGGACGAGTTCTAGTGATACCATTGTTGCCTTGAGTGGCAATGACGTCGTTCTCGGGGGCGCTGGCAATGACGTCGTTCGTGGGGGAGCAGGCGACGACGCGTTGTCCGGTGGCGATGGAAATGATGTTTTGTATGGAGACGATGGGGCTGACACTATTGACGGCGGTGCTGGCGGTGACGTGGTGTACGGGGGTGCAGGCGACGACGCGATGTCCGGTGGCGATGGAAATGATGCCTTGTTTGGAAACGATGGGGCTGACACTATTGACGGCGGTGCCAGCAATGATGGAGTTAGTGGGGGTGCAGGCGACGACGCGATGTCCGGTGGCGATGGAGATGATTGGTTGTTTGGAGACCATGGGGCTGACACCATTGACGGCGGTGCCGGCGGTGACAGGGTGTTCGGGGGTGCAGGCGACGACACGATGTCCGGTGGCGATGGACTTGATCGGTTGTATGGAGAGGATGGGGCTGACACTATTGACGGCGGTGCCGGCGATGACAGGGTGTTCGGGGGTGCAGGCGACGACGCGATGTCCGGTGGCGATGGATATGATAACTTGTATGGAAACGATGGGAACGACACCATTGACGGCGGTGCTGGCGGTGACGTGGTGTACGGGGGTGCAGGCGACGACGCGATGTCCGGTGGCGATGGAAATGATGCCTTGTTTGGAAACGATGGGGCTGACACTATTGACGGCGGTGCCGGCAATGATGGAGTTAGTGGGGGTGCAGGCGACGACGCGATGTCCGGTGGCGATGGAAGTGATGCCTTGGGTGGAGGGGATGGGGCTGACACCATTGACGGCGGTGCCGGCGATGACAGGGTGTACGGGGGTGCAGGCGACGACGCGATGTCCGGTGGCGATGGATATGATAACTTGTATGGAAACGATGGGAACGACACCATTGACGGCGGTGCAGCCGGCGACTTTGTGTTCGGGGGTGCAGGCGACGACACGATGTCCGGTGGCGATGGACTTGATCGGTTGTATGGAGAGGATGGGGCTGACACCATTGACGGCGGTGCAGCCGTTGACTTGGTGTCTGGGGGCGCTGGCGATGACGTCGTTCGTGGGGGAGCAGGCGACGACGCGATGTCTGGTGGCGATGGAGATGATCGTTTGTATGGAGAGGATGGGAACGACACCATTGACGGCGGTGCCGGCGGTGACGTGGTGTACGGGGGTGCAGGCGACGACGCGATGTCCGGTGGCGATGGAAATGATGCCTTGTTTGGAAACGATGGGGCTGACACTATTGACAGCGGTGCCGGCGATGATGGAGTTCGTGGGGGCGCAGGCAGCGACACGATTCTGGGTGGCGATGGATATGATAACTTGTCTGGAGACGATGGGAACGACACCATTGACGGCGGTGCCGGCGGTGACGTGGTGTACGGGGGTGCAGGCGACGACGCGATGTCCGGTGGCGATGGATATGATTACTTGTATGGAAACGATGGGAACGACACCATTGACGGCGGTGCCGGCTACGACTGGGTGTTTGGGGGCGCAGGCGGCGACGCGATGTCTGGTGGCGATGGGAATGATGCCTTGTTTGGAGAGGATGGGGCTGACACTATTGACAGCGGTGCGGGCGATGATGGAGTTCGTGGGGGCGCAGGCAGCGACACGATACTGGGTGGCGATGGAGGTGATCGTTTATATGGAGACGATGGGAACGACACCATTGACGGCGGTGCCGGCAACGACAGGATGCTTGGGGGTGCAGGCGACGACGCGATGTCCGGTGGCGATGGACATGATGACTTGTTTGGACAGGATGGGGCTGACACTATTGACGGCGGTGCCGGCGATGATGTAGCTCGTGGGGGCGCAGGCACCGACACGATTCTGGGTGGCGATGGATATGATTACTTGTATGGAGACGATGGGAACGACACCATGGACGGCGGTGCCGGCAACGACTTTGTGTCTGGGGGTGCAGGCGACGACGCGATGTCCGGTGGCGATGGAAATGATGTCTTGCATGGAGGGGATGGGGCTGACACCATTGACGGCGGTGCAGCCAATGACTATGTGTCTGGGGGCGCAGGCGATGACGCAATGTACGGTGGCCTTGGAAATGATGCCTTGTTTGGAGAGGATGGGGCTGACACTATTGACAGCGGTGCGGGCGATGATGGAGTTCGTGGGGGCGCAGGCAGCGACACGATACTGGGTGGCGATGGAGGTGATCGTTTATATGGAGACGATGGGAACGACACCATTGACGGCGGTGCCGGCAACGACAGGATGCTTGGGGGTGCAGGCGACGACACGATGTCCGGTGGCGATGGATATGATAACTTGTACGGAGAGGATGGGGCTGACACCATTGACGGCGGTGCAGCCGGTGACTTCGTGTCTGGGGGCGCAGGCGATGACGCAATGTCCGGTGGCGATGGAAATGATGCCTTGTTTGGAGAGGATGGGGCTGACACTATTGACAGCGGTGCGGGCGATGATGGAGTTCGTGGGGGCGCAGGCAGCGACACGATACTGGGTGGCGATGGAGGTGATCGTTTGTATGGAGACGATGGGAACGACACCATCGTCGGCGGTGCGGGTGATGATCGCATTTTTGGGGGCCCCGGCAATGACGTCCTTCGAGATGTAGCCGGCAGGGGTGTGACCTTGAGTGGGGATGACGGCTATGCGCTTTTGGATGGCGAAGAAGGCGATGACTGGCTGTTCGGTGGCGCGGCGAACGTTACGGTCATGCGGGGCGGACCGGGTAACGATGTCTTGGTGTGCGAGGGCCCCCATGATGTTGGTGAGATGGACGGCGGTGACGGTGATGACATCCTCCTGCCCTGCAGTGACAATGGCATCATCACCGGTGGTCGCGGGCGCAACATCATTATCGGCAGCAACCGTACGGGGATTGTGACGAATTCCGCAGGTGGCACGGACGTGTACGCAGGTAAGAACAGGGATAGGTAAGAACAGGGATAGGTAAGAACAGGGATAGTTCACTACCAAGTCCTGTCTTTAGAAGGTTGAAATAGGCCTAATTAATAACCTCACTATTATTTGTTTAACAGGTCACCACTTAAAATGGATGCCTTCTACAGGGTGTCCGTAATGCATTACAGTCATTCCCGCGTTAAGTTACGATTCTTAAGGTTACGTTCCGGCGTTAAGTTACGACGCCAAGTTTTTGGTGGCGTAAACCTCAGCGCCCACCTTTCCGTAAAGATCTGGCGGAAAAAATGGACTTCGGGCGACTTCGATGCTGCAGCTGGACCGGGCTTGACGAGAGCTGTCGATTGCCGTATAGAAGTCCGTCAGAGGAGGGGGGGGTGGGCTGCTAGCCTAATTCTACCGCTAAGGTTACCTACCCGCGTTAAGTTACGTTCCCGCTTTAAGTTACGACGCCCAGATTTTGGCGGCGATCGTAACTTAACGCGGGAATGACTGTACCTATGTGCTTGGTCAGGGCCCCACTTAAGTTACAGTGCTGTATCGAGGCTATGTGATCATGAAGTTAGGCCTAAGTCCCATCAGTTTTGAAGTGAGGAGAGGTATGTGGCATGGTTGGTGACCAGGCTGGTATGTCATATGACCAAATATATCACCTTGAAATCTTGCTATTCACCACAAACACCCCTACAGGCTGAACAGGATGTAACTGCTGCATGGTATACCCAGCCATGCAAAGGGGGGCCTGTCCTTGTGTAAATGTATAGGGTGCACCCGCAGTGTTGCAACAAGAATCGCAACTTCACAACTTCTAGGAGGACCGAATACAAGCGTTACAAGCCTAATTTTAGCTGGCTAAACTGGTTGTTGCGTAACTTGGTAACATTATGACTCCTCGCAGAAATCAGATATATATTTTTAAACAGAAGATGCCGCGGTGTGCCTCGTCTACTTGACCTTAGCAGAAGTAGACGATAAAAAACATTTTGTGCAATTCTTGTTGCGATACTGCGGGTGCACCCTGTTGTGCGTTAGTGTGTCCTTGCTTGAATTTCCTATGTAAGTACTCACGGCTGATACCTGCATCAAGGGTAAACGGTTGCATTATATTGGCTTGATCGTCCTATGAACCCTTGTTGGCTGTGGGTTTGCAGTCTGCATGGGGGTCAACCGCACAGGCGAGGACATCAGTGGGTGCCACCCTGACCAAGTCTGCTTCTTCCAGTCCAATGGGACGCGCCCTGAACCCCTGCAGCCAGGCGACTACTGCCGCCATGACTGTACGTGCGATGATGCGCCTGTTGCGACAAAGTGTTGCGACAAAGCATGCAATAGCGTTCTGGAATGGATTTCTAGCAATGCGTGGCTTATACCCCCCCAGAGCCTCTGGAACCTCTCGGCCCTGGCTGAGTTATCCCCTTGGACTCCCTCAGTGGAACCCCCAGCCCTGGCAGAACTCCTGCAAAGTGCATTGGTGCCTTCTGCTGATGCCTGCCGCTTAATTCCTATCGGACACGGGGGCAGTTTGTAAACGGGGAAGAAAGTGGGGGGAAAGCTGGTCAGTCAAGAGGCTCTTTCTGGTTCTTAGAACATTATCAGGCGGAGCCAATTTTCGGAAGAACCGTTAGGTTCGCCAGAATTGGCGAAGCTTATAAGGCCGTACACGTGAGAAAACATAGGAATAGGGGATGAAAATCCGTCAATCCATCCATACATACATACATCCATCCATCCATCCATCCATCCACCGAATTTGTCCCGAATTTGCAAGCATAAGGGTGAGGTTCTTCCGAAAATTGGCTCCGCCGTAGAGTTTCAACGGGCAAGTTGCAAACACGCACGTTACTTGATTGGGTAATGCCTGCCGATGCCAGAACACGACTGTGGGGTCAAGCATGGCTGGCATTCTACATATGCATGACATGGCGGGTCCAATAGCATGGTTTCTTGGGGGAAAATATGTCCAGGCCTTTGGTCTGTGTGAAGCTGGGAGCTGGCAATATTTTATCTAATTCTTATGGATCCTTGAATTTCTTCTCTAAGAACTCCGTTCAATATGCCCCTTTCCCAAACCCAATCACGTCTGCCCTCATCGACACATCTCAGCAGTTAAGATCTTGCAAGCAATTTCCAGGAAATTAGGCATTGGAAGTGTAAGTGTTGATGCTTGATAGATCTACCTTCCTCTGCTATTTACTATCCATGTCCCCTTGCGACGCTAGTAAGTTTATGGTGGATGAAATTACTTATATAATGAAGTTACTATGGATCAGATATGGATTAGATGTAGAGTAAATAATTGATCAATGTCACTAATAATTTGTTAAAATACTTGACTTGTTCTCAAATTGAAAAATCTGGGCCTACCTACGGTGGTTTTGCTCCCCAAACGCGCAGGGTGCAACCTGCTGGCGGCGGAGGCGTATGACGTGCTGACCCTGCCCACCTGCCCAGCTGTCATCCTCTGCAAATATTCCGTTGGCTTCAACCTGAGCTGCGCCACCAGCGCACGCAAGCCGCTCTCCAATGATAACTTTCGAGCTGTGCTGGCCAACTACCTGGCCCTGCCGCCCTGCAGCGTCGAACCCAGGCTGACTTATGATTCCTATGATCGGTTTACACTTAATTTCTCGCTGCATTTAGACAACGCCACGGAGACCACTGCTGTGGAGACCCTCTTGGCCGGCCCCAGCCTTAACGTCATTCTGGGCGAGCTGTTTGCATCGGCGTCCGCGAATGCCCGAGTAGTAGCGAGCATGACCGGTGCATGCGATGCACCTTCGGTCACCTCAGACCCCCACATCGCCACGGTCAGCGGCGATAAGTTCGACTTTGGCGGCGTGCCAGGGGGGTCGTACTGCATGCTGAGCAGCACGCCAGTGCACGTGAACGCGCGAATGACAGGACCAGTCACACCCAGTGGCGCTGCGGCTCCCTCAGGAAAGACGTGGATGGACCAGGTGGCCATCCTGTACAAGTCAGATGTCATTGTGGTCTCGGCCGAGTCGAATGGGACCAGCGTGCCGTTTGCTCTGTCCTTTGGCACCGTCACCATCAACGGGGTACGTTCCTATCTGTAGTGCAGTGTTCATTTGGAATGCAGTTTGAGTAAATAGTTTCAACGGGATGACTGCATTATTTACGTTGTGCTTTTGTCTGTAACGTAAGTAGTTTCTGCAAGGTGCCCTTTTCTGGCATGAGTGGCGATTGGCTGGTATATGCCGTTAACTCTTTCCAAGTGCAGTCCCTCCCTCATGCATGGAGGTGTCGCTGTGCTTGTCACCACCATCAGCATGCTGTGTGTTCTTACCTGCTTTATAACTCGCACTAAATTACTGTCTTGACAGTGTACTTCACCATTGTGTTTTTGTGGGCCCTTTGTGAGGTGCAGGCAAACTTCCCAGTGGTCACAGGCGCTATCAGGCGGCTGCCCTCCGGCATGCAGCTGAAGAGGAGAAAAACGCGCGTTGTCGTAACAATTAAGAAGGTGCTTACGCTTGAAGTCGAAGTGGTTCGCGCCGCTTTTTGGGAGGCGGGCCGTGGACCTGGCAGGAACTTCCTCAACCTTTCGGTCAAGGAGCGCAACCCCAGCATTGCTCTGCACGGGCTGCTCGGGCTGGCTTCTGGTGCTGATGTTGTTGTTGACAACTTTAAGTCCACTTCCATCCTTGCTGCGGATTGTGGAGATAGTCATTTTGTTTCTGCCTAGGTCATGAACGTGTTGGTTCAAATCAGATGGTTGTTAGTGCCAGGTACGCTTCTAGAGGTAAACAACTGGGGACCAGACATGGCACTGCCTGTCAAGAGCATCAATCATGTCTGCCAGAATTTCAGTGAAATTTGACGGGATGGTAAGGTTGGCAGTAACAGGGCAATGAGGCGATTTGTTCTGAACAGAGCAACATAGCCTCGGAGACCAAGTTGCTGTTTGATCAGCAGTGGGCTCTAATACTGGTGTGCGCTTTATAATGGCAGATTAGTTTTTTCACATTTTTTCCGCCTGTTAGGTTGTCCCCAGTTTACAAATTAACCAATTTTACCCCGACTCCCGGAGGGCGCCGCCCGAGATTAAATAAGAGGTACCTTGAAATTAAATAAGAGGCATACCTCTATCCAGATATATTTTTGGAGGCGAATTTCTATTGGCATTAAGTTGTAGTATAGTACGACAACGTGTCCGACCGCATAATTTATTCCGACTTCTACATTCAGTTCACCGCTTGGTCAAAAAAGGATCACTTATATCAAGAAAACAATAAAGATCACTTATATACCCTACTTGTTACGTCCCTGCCCTTTTGGTCGGACGTAACAATGGAATAAATCACTAAGGCTGTTCGGTCTATTGGACTTGGGTTTTATGGACCGTGGCTATTGTGTGAATTGGACTAGTTATTTTGGTCCTAGGTTGTCCTTTTAGGGGCCGGCGCTGTGGCGCCGCGCCAGTTCTGAGTCCGTCAGTAGTTCTAGGCGTGGATCCTGTAGTTGAGGGTCGATGTCGGCCCGGATCCTACGTGGAATGAGTGACTTGGATTGTTCTAGGGAAATTGGCGTGTATCTGCGCCGCAACCAACCTAGGTTAAATTGGTCCGAGGACGAGAGTCTCGTCCTCTTGGTTTAATGAATGATAAGTGCGAATACGCCTACACATTGAGCCCGGGGCATTATCCATTTGTAATTGGTATTGCTAGCCAATATAAGTGTGAACTAATTAGCTTGGCATTAAGCCGTGATGCCAGATATCTCACGACTCACGTTGTGAAGCGCAACCTACCTTAGGCTATCTTGAATTATTCCTAATTCCGGCAAGGAGGGTCTTTCGCTACGTAGCTCAGGCTAGGTGTGTCTGGGCAGGGACGTAACACTGGTTATCGGAGGAAATGTGCTGGAAAGGGTAGCTAACTCTCGCGGAGAGGGTTAGTGAGCCAATTAGGATACCAAGACGAAGCTTGGCGTAGGTAGAGGTTCCGGAATTCAACGATTGCTGTCAGGCCGGCGGCCAGCCCGTAAAGGGATTCAACGACGACCTAGCAGCAAGCGGCCAGTCTGGGATACTCGGCGGGGCTAGCAATAGTCCTGTGGTGAGGTGCTGTCAACGATAGCGTTCAGCTCTCCTGTTTTCAACGACACCTAGTGGCGGCCAGGGCTTGCCTTCAACGACACCGGGTGGCGGCCAGTTCAGGAGGGATTAACGTCATTGAAGATGGTACGTCCCCTAGTTAGAATTCTTTCTTTACAAAGCTATGCCTGCTGAAGGCTAGCTGGCGAGCTTGCTCTCTATCCGGGAACGCGCGCGCAGGGGGTTTATGTTATATGTTGTGTCTCTATAGGTTGTAAATGTTGTTGGTGCCCATGGACGTCGCGGAGACGGACATTCGTTGTTGACCTGCAAGGGGTCGTGGGGGGTGGATACCGTCTGGCTGTTGCCGACTGTGTTGACGGTGTTTACCTCCGTGTGTGCGTATAGCCCGTTCCTGCGGAAGGCTCGGGCGTGTGCTGTGTTATACTCCGTGCTCTCTCTCCTCGTTTGTTTAAGGTCACTGCATTAGAGGTAGCCTGGGTTTCCCCTTTCTCTCTTGCTTGCAAGCCGCTGCCAGACTATGATGTAACATGCCACGACGTAAAATAAACAAGGGTGGACAGTCTGGATTTCCTTACTACGCAGTAGCTCACGACGGGGATAAGGGTAGGCCTGCTATATTCTACAGCTGGAAGACTTGTGAGGAGCATATTAAAGATAAGATATTGTCCCAAGGCTCTAGTGCTAAGTGGAAAGGGTTTGATAACATTACAGAGGCAGATAGGTTTGTTAGGGAACACATGCCATTGCCTGAGGGGATGCACACCACACGTGAATGCTCCAAGCCACCCACACTCAGCAGTCAGGGGGAGGGGACAGCAGTTACAGTGACTTTCTCTCAGCTGACCATTGGCCCTAGCAAGCAGTAGAGGAGACCAGTACTAGGGAGTAGTATTAGGTTCTACAGTTATAGCTCTATAGCACGTGGTTGCTCTCTCTCTTTCTCTCTCTTCCTTCCTGGGGAGGTGTTGCCTGCAGTGTAAGGTACCGGTACGAGCACCATGCCCACACGGTCCCAAACAAGGAACGCCAGAGATACAGAGGAAGAGGCTAGAGAACGAGATCTAGAGAATACAGAGATAGAACCGGTAGACAACCACGAGCACGGTACAGAGGGTATAGAGGTACCACTGCACGTCCAAGCAGGGACAGATACAGGTGAGGTCATGGAGAGACCTGCGGAAGGCTCCCCACGATCCAGAGATCAGAACCCTAGGTTCCCAGCGGATGGGGACATTATAGACGCCTTACCCAGGCAGAGAGATGACAGGAACGACCGAGAGAGGCTCCAGCAGCAACGCAGCAGCAGCAGCAGCAGCAGCAGCAGCAGCAACAGCAACAGCAGCAACAGCAGCAGCAGCAACAGCAGCAGCAGCAGCAGCAGCAACAGCAACAGCAGCAACAGCAGCAGCAGCAACAGCAGCAGCAGCAGCAACAGCAACCGCAGCAGCAGCAACAGCAGCAGCAGCATCAGCAGCAGCAACGGTCACCACAGCAGCAATGGCAACAGCAGCAACCCCAGACGCAGCAGCAACAACCCCAGACGAGACCACAATGGCTACCCCCTGATCCAGAGCAGCAGAGAGACGAGAATGAAGATACCCTGCACTACCGCCGTCAGCTACCAGTCACCGGGCGGCCCACGCATCCTTGGGCAGGTCGGGGGCGGCCCCAAGGACCTCCACCGGGCCCCCACACCGGGGCAGACGCAGAGTTTCCTTCGGCAGCACGTCCCTGTTACCCACGGCGTTATGGTATTCGGACGAGGAAGGGGAAGTCCCAGGGGCAGACGGCGAGTTCGATGACCTGGAAGGGACTAACGAGGCGGACGAGGGATCTGTCACGCAGGGCCCGCCCGTTGGTACTCATAGACCACGGACCAGCCCAGAGGAGACCCGGAGCAGTGTCACCACCCGCGACGAGGAGACTCACACGCCAGCCCAGCGCCTGGCACCTCAACCGCAGCGTCCACGGGTGCTTGACCGAAGCGCGGTCCCCTCGCCTGCGCCTGCTGGCAACCTCAGTTTCAGCAGGGTGGCACTGGATGACCCGGGTACGAACACCCCTCGTCGGTACAGGTGCGCCGGACACACGGCACACCGGACAGATCCGGATCTCTCCCGCGGTCGCAGCCTCCAGCATTCGGCTCCATCTCCTACAGGGAGGTCGGTGGGCCTAAGCTTAACACGGTAAAGGCCCCACCGATGCCTACCTTCAAGAATGTACCCAAGCTGCACGCGGATATGAAACCGCGAGAGGTCGACGAATGGGGACGCATGTGGCAACAGCAGTATACCGTTTGGTGCAATCACAACAGCTGGGAACTGGCCACCTGTGATTTGATCCCGCATGTGGTTAACACCTGCATGGACCCCTCGGTGGTGAGCATCCTGAACTGTGAGAGCATCGCATCCCAGTCATACCCACAGACCGTGGAGGAGCTGATGGACCGGGTGCGCCGCAAGCTGATACCCCCAGACGCGGAGCTCCACGAGCGGATCGCTTTCGGCAAGCTACGCCAGGGGACCACCCCATATCGCGAGTTTCTGTCCAAGTTTGAGTCCAGCGCCGCTTATCTAACCGACATGACCTGGTACGAGTACAAGATCAGATTCATCGAGGCGCTCAGCCCCGAGCTGCAGGATGAGGTATTCAAACACTACGCTGAGGTCCCCTGGAAGGAGTGGGACATCCTGAATATCCAGAGATACCTTCTGCAGGTGGCCGACGTGGTGGCTCGCGGGCGCGCACCCTCGGTGCGCCGTTTCTTCAGGTCAGCCACTGCAGGTCCGCGACGGGTGAACCAGATGTACTCTACGGAGCTCATCGGCGAGGAGGAGGAGGAGTACCCGACGACCCTGATGATGGCTACACTGACCTTGGCGTCAACGCGATCGATGCTAGCAAGGCGCGCTGCTTCATGTGCAGTGAGGTGGGGCACCTCAAGCGCGACTGCCCCAAGCTCCGGGGCAAGAACGCCGGTCGCGGGGCTGGAGAAGGGACACCCAGCGTTCGTTTCTCCGGCCCGGCCTTCGGCAGCCGCCCCGACCCTCCGGCCCTCGGGACCGACCCCGCAACGCGGGTGAGCGTGCGGCTCGCCTGCAGCACGCCAGACAGGTCCCGACGCAGTACCAGCAGCCGCGACCACCCGCGACCAACTCTACCAAGGGTGTGTTGCGCGCGGTCAACGAGATTGAGGCGCGGCGACAGTCCTCCTCTTCCGGCCAAACGCAGGCAGTGGCTGGCTACGAGTATGACGATGAGGAGGGGGCTGACGAAGAGGAGGAGGGGGGGAAGAGGGCGGGTGGTCGGGCGAGGCGGCCTCCCGTCCCACCGCTCCTCGGGAGTAGTAGCCCTGCCCATGGGCTTGGGTCCCGGGGTAGGGGATAGGATAGAAAAATCAGATGGTAGCCCAGACGCGGAGTCAACTAGAGTAGAGGTAGATGTTAACAACGTGGCCGCAGACGCGCCCTCCCAACCGGCGGCGCGTACATCTCAGGGAGATTCGCGGCATCTGTTTCTTTTCAGTGGGGGTTGTTGGTCCCTCCCACCGTCCTTGATCCGTATTTGAAGGAGAAAACGATCATGGACGTGAAGTTCCTGGTGGACACCGGCGCCTCCACGTCCTTCATCAACGAGGCCCTGGTGCGTCGGCTGGGCCTGGTACCCCGGCCTCACACCACGGCAGTCTATGTCACCTACTCAGACGGTCGGCGACACCAATCGCCGGGCCTAGCAGACATCAAGGGTGTGCTGCAGGGCACGCCGGTGGACCTGGTGGCGACTATTGCGCCGCTGGGCGCTGCCGACATCATCATTGGCGTGGACTGGCTGGACAAGCAGGATGTGGACATCAGTGTGCGCCGGCGGGTAGTTTGGTTTCCGGATGGTTCATTCTGGTGCCCTGACAGCGAGTATAGGGCACAGGCCGCGGAGGTCCATAACATTACACACGAGCGCTCGGCGGACGGGCCTCGACCAGCATCCCAGATCCTGATGAGCAGCAAGACGCTGGCGCGCCAGCTTCGGAAGGGCAAGGAGTACGCGATGTATCGCATAGACCTGGATAGCACTCAGGCTCTGCTTAACGAGATCGGTGCCGGATTCACACCGGATGAGCTGGCGCGGTTCAATGCCGTCCTGGAGAAGCGCACTACCCTTTTTGCGGATCGTACCCCTCAGTTCCCTCCCAATCGATCGGTGTTGCACCGTGTCCAGCTCCAGGAGGGTTCTGGGCCTACTGTGTCTCCCATGTATCGCATGGGCCCAGTCGAGCTGGTGGAGCTCAAGAAGATCCTCATTTCACTGCTTGACGCTGGGCTCATTGAACCCAGCAACAGCCCCTTCTCAGCGGGCGTGCTGCTCGTTCCCAAGCCAGGAGGCAAGTGGCGTCTGGTGACGGATTACCGGAAGCTGAACGCCATCACCGTCAAGTCCCGGTATCCTCTACCGCGGATCGACGACATCTTCAACCGTGTCCAGGGGGCCACGTGTTTCACCGTCATTGACTGTGCGGACGGGTTTTGGCAGCTGCGCATCGCGCCAGAAGACTGCCACAAGACCGCGTTCGCTACGCCCTTCGGGCATTATCAGTTTCGGGTGGCGGCAATGGGGCTGTGCAATTCGCCGGCGTCCTTCCAGATGCTGATGAATGATATCCTCCGTCCGGTGATGGGTACAGCCCACTTGCCACAGGTCTCCCAGGACCTGGCGGACCCGCAGAAGGGGGCACGCCCGCCCTGGACCTACAAGCGCACGTGCGCGCTGGCGTATCTGGACGACATCCTGGTGTACTCCAAGACGTTCGAGGAGCACCTAGAGGATGTGGACGCCGTGCTTCAGATCATGGAGGATGAGCACCTTTCGGCGCGGAAAGCCAAGGTGCGCGCCGGCCGCTGCGTGCCGTTTCTGGGCCATACCCTGTCCGCCGACGGCATCGCGACCGACCCGGAGAAGATCGAGTCCGTCCAGCAATGGCCTGTCCCTACGGACGTGAAGGGGGTGCGCAGCTTCCTGGGCTTGGCTTCTTACTACCGACGGTTCATCCCACGGTTTGCCACCATCGCCGCCCCGATCAACGCTCTTCTCAAGAAGGGTACCCCGTTCCTCTGGGCTGAGCAGTGCCAACAGGCGTTTGAGGCGCTTAAGCGGCACCTCACCACAGCACCAGTCCTTATCCTGCCGGACCCGGCCCTTCCTTTCGTTGTGGCTACGGATGCCAGCAAGGTGGCCATCGGGGGGTCCTCCTGCAGGACCAAGGCAAGGGTCTTCAGCCCATCGAGTATATCTCACGCACAATGATTCCGGCGGAGCGGAATTACCCAGTGCATCAGCAGGAGCTTCTGGCAGTAGTCTACAGCTGCCACACGTGGCGTCACCATCTTCTGGGGGCCCAGTTTTCGGTGGCCATTAGTGAGCAGGGGGATCTCGACCCCCACCGCCTGGTGATCCACACCGACCACCGGCCGCTCACCCACCTTCTGGTGCAGCCCAACCTGACGCCCCGTCAAGCGCGGTGGATGGAGTACTTGTCACAGTTTGCGCCATTCAAGATCCAATACGTCAAGGGCGCGGACAACGTGGTGCCAGACGCCCTCTCGCGACGGGCGGACTATTGGTTCTACGAGGACATGGATGTGCTTCATACCACTTGCGTACCAGTGGCCGCCCCGGGGACCGCCTACGGCGCGGAGCCACGGTCTCCCCGGGCCCGCCACCTGTTTCATCTGGGACACACCACCAGTGATGACTTGTCACCTCTCTTGGAGGAGACGAGTGCCCACGAGGACGTGGACGCCCCCGGGGAGGGGGAGGGATCGCATATGCGCATGCCCCTTAGCCATGTGGTGCCGCCCCAGGGAATTTTTCAGCTTCAGCCGATCGGCCCGCCCACAGTCTTCTCCGAATTCGTCAACCAGGCGAGTGCGGAGACAGACCCGGCCGCGGACGCGTTCACAGTCACGTCGGAACTGGAGACGATGATCAGTCGTTTCACGGTCACGGAGGAAGCGGCGCTTGAAGCCATCCGGGCGCATCCCCAGCAGATGGGTGCCTACCCTTGCAAGTTCCAGGAGGGACGCCTGTTCGTGAGTGTCCAGCCGGAGGAATGGCGGCTGTATGTCCCGGAGCTTTGTAGGGCCGCCTTGCTGCACGAGCTCCACGATTCGTTTCTAGGCGGACATCAAGGAAGCCACCGTCTTTATCCTCGGGCCCGCAAACATTTCTACTGGCCAGGGATGAAGGAGTATATTGAGACATATGTGCGCCAGTGCCCCTCGTGCCAGATCATGAAGTCCAGGAACACGGGCTCGCAAGCCGTCCCCAAGACGTTACCTGATCCGATGGGTCCTTGGGACTCTATCATGATGGACTTCATCGGCCCGTTCAAGAAGACGAAGAGCGGCAACAGCATGGTCCTGGTGTTCGTGGACCGCCTGACGCGCATGTGTCACTTGGCCCCGTGTCCGGCCGACCTCACTGCGGAGGAGTGCGCCAAGATATACCTGACGCACGTGTTCCGATTCCATGGGCTCAGCCGACAGTTCATCTCTGATCGCGACAAGCTCTTCACGGCCAAATTCTGGCAGGAGTTCTTCGAGCGGTTGGGCACCAAGGTGTCGCTGGGTACGGCCTACCACAGTTCGTCGTCCCATCTGGTGGAGCGGCTGAACCGTACAGTGCAAGAGACCATGCGACACTACACCGACGCGGTGGGCAGCAATTGGGAGGAACTTCTGGGCTTGGTGGAGTTCTCCCTGAACAATGCTCCCCAGGCCGCCCACGGATTTACCCCCTTTTTCCTCAACTCTGGCAGGCACCCTCTCACGCCTCCCGACCTGCTTATGAGCCCTGAACGGGGAGAGGGTCAGGTCAAGCTGGACACACGCCAGGGGGTTGATCGCTTGCTGCAGCGGATGCACCAGGCTCATAACAGTGCCGTCCAGGGTTACCGCGCCGCGACCGAACGGTATCTGGAGAGGACAGCCGGCAAGCGGGATAACCGGGCGCCGTCCATTGAGGTGGGCGATTGGGTCCTGGTGGAGGGCCCACAGATCGGACGATTCTCACACAAGGTGGAGAAGGAGCTGAAGACTAAGCTTCGTCCCATGTTCCTGGGCCCCTACAAGGTGCTCTCCAAGTTTGACGACGTCATGTTCCAGGTGGACGTCCCGGTGTCATGGAACCTCACATCCAACCGTTTCCATCGTGACCAGCTCAAGTTGTACCACCAGAACACCATTCAGGGTAGGGTCAATCCCCCGGCCCCGTTGGAGTTCAATCCAGACACAGGGGAACAGGAGGATGAGGTGGCTGCGATCGTGGGACACCGAGATGTCAAGCGAGGGCGGGGGACCCAGCGACAGTACCGCGTGCGATGGCGATTCGCGCAGCATGAGTCGGAGGACTCCTGGCGCACCCCTACTGAGTTAGCGGGTTGCGCCCGCTTATTGGAAGCATACAAGAAGACACACCAGTTGCATTAATAGGCGGTATAACGGTGTACGGTGTAGGGTGAGAGTGAGGTGTGCGCCGGGTACTAGGTACACGCCAACTAACGCCTTGGCTTTTGGTGTGTGGGCCGTGCAGGGAGACGCCGCGGAGGCGCTTCCCAGAGGCCAGACTTCTGCCAGCGCCGCGGAGGCTGTAGAGGCGGGAATCCGGGTAGTAGACGGGGAGTCGAGTGAGGAAGATCTGGTGGATATGGATACGACAGATTACCCGGAGGCCCTCTACCAGAACAGGTTGACAGGATGCAGACAGCTCGCGGAGAGCCTGCAGTCCGAAGGGGTGCTTCAAGGGCCGGGGGCTCGGGAGGGGTGGTCGGCACGAGACGTCGTCCAGACCCGGAGCCCGGACGCGCGCGCGCTGCAGCTAGTGAAGGAGCTGAATGAGGAGACATTTAACCCCCGATGTTCGTGCGCGACTATGGTCGGGAGGGTGACTTGATGGAGCGGCGTCGTCGGCGCCGTAACCAGATGCCGTCGGATCCCGCGCTGATTCCATTTTGGCGCATGTCGGCCCCGCTAAGCTGGAGGATTTTCGATGGTTCGTGCGCAGGAATGTGGGGTTCAAGATCGAGACCCGCACTGCCGAGCGCGACGGCGTGGTGGTCGGTATCGACTGGGAAACCCATGAGCGGGAGTGCCTGTGTCATGCGTGCGTGAACACGCTGGATGCAGGTCTGGTATTTCCACGGCTGTTGCTCCTCCTGATTCCGCCCGAGGTGCGGAAGCATCTGGAGAACTACTTTCCTCGATACCTCCCGTTGGAAGGGGCGTGCGGGGCGAGAAGTGTATGCGCGCGGGCAGTACTCGTTACGGCAGGCTCTGGATCGCATCGTGGCGATGGACGACGAGGACCAGGATGATGGGAGCGAGGGTGACGACTCCGACTCTGATGACTACCCTCCCCGTCCTCTTCCTCGTCCCCCTTCAAGGGATCCACCTTCTGGGGGCTCCTTGGAGGGCGGCGCAGGACATCGTCCTGTGACGCGTTTCGAGGCGCCACCGCCGGCAATGGGCTGGGGGCGCCCCTCTGGGCGAGGGTCTCGCCCGCGGTCCACGGGTTGGGGCGGAGGCAGTCAACCAGACTCTCGGCGTGCTCCAGACCGGCCTGCACGTCGGCGCTCGCCCTCACCGTCATCGCGCTCGCGTTCCCGTTCGGACTCGGGAACGGAGGTACGCCCTGCTCGCCGAGCGTCACCACCACCTCGTCGCCCGGCGGATCGGCACTGGGAGCGCACGTGGGGGTCGGCGGTGGAACTGGAGCGAGAGGCTCGGCGACCGCGGTCGGACGACGGGAGCTGCTCCGGTTAGGACAGAACAGCCGGCCGGGGGCGAGCCCCCGGTTGTGGCCCCCTTAGATCCTCCGACGGATGCGGGTCAGGAGGAGCCTACCTTCCTTGTCTCCTTGGAACCACCGGAGCCTACCTTCTTGGTCTCCCTGGATCCACGTCCCCGGCCTGCACCAGCCGGCTCATCATGCCACGTCCGGCGGAGGGACACCTCCGTCCCACTTCGTCGGGTCGACACTCGCACCCTTCCGCGGAGGATCCGCGCCTACCCACCATGGCAGAGACGCGACCTCGGGCTGCGGAGGGCCCCAGCGGTACGGACATTCTGGTACCAGCGGAGCCCGTGATGCGCTTGGAAGCGCTCGTAGCTGCGGTACAATCCGGACAGGACCTGATACAGCGTCTGATGGTCCAGCACGGTCGTCAAGGTGATCATTCTGCTGCCACTTCAGTGGGCTATGATGCGGCCTCCAGAGCTCCTGGGTCATCTCACGAGGAGTGGTCATTGGGAGACTTCATACGGCCGGTACCGGGCAGAGTGGTGCGACATGGTGGGCCAGGACCGCGCACGGAGAAGCTTTGTGTGACATTCGAGGGGCCTCCGGCTTTTCAGGTTCCCCCGGGTACGCACTTACCTGCTCCCCTGGTGTTTCGCGCGGGTCCTTGGTTCGCTGTGGATCGCGGGGCTTACTGGGAACAGGTAGAGATCACCTTTCTGCCCCAGGTTCCTCTGCCCCTGCCGCAACCCGACGACCCTCGTTTCCCCGCGCGGTGGGGCATGTTGTGCGATTCGGGTCCGAGACTGGTGGGATTGGCGCTATCAGGTCGATGGGGTGAAGCACGTGGTGACGCCTCCCAAGGTGGCTCCAGCGGAGGGGAGTGCCTTTCTTAATCTGGTGGCGCCCGATATTGTAGGGGCCCGGTCGGTGTCGATCAACGATGATCACGTGCGTATGGAGGTTTTCCTGATGGGGGTGCCTTTGTTCGCGAGCACCGGTGTGGGGTGGTGGATCGGTCGGCGTTGACGCTCATGTTCACCCATCCCCAGTACCTCGCTGGGTTCCTGTCTCTGTGGCCCCGAGGGTCGTGGCTGGAGCTGTCCCGGCTGGGTCGGCAGAAGGTGTCCCCCTACCAGGTGGCTTTTGAGATTGACCTGTGTTCGCACCCTGGGATGATGATTTCACAGATGACCCACGCGGGGCGTAGGGCCTCACTGAAGTCCTGTCGCAGCGACGTGCCACTAGCGGCGGACGCTAAGTGGTTAGAATAGTTTTTCGTGACGGATAGCGGATTGATCCAGTCACCATCAGTCTTACTACTACGTCAGAGTTGGGCCTGTGTATCAACTTCTAGAGGAACTGGCATTACTAACCTGCGGGTGAACCGAGGTTGGGACATAGTACTCTTATAGTAGCGTTGTTTTCCAATCTTACTTGTACGGTAGGGACTACCGACCCCCATGGGGGGGAGGAGTGTTACGTCCCTGCCCTTTTGGCCGGACGTAACAATGGAATAAATTACTAAGGCTGTTTGTCTATTGGACTTGGGTTTTACGGACCTTGGCTATTGTGTGAATTGGACTAGTTATTTTGGTCCTAGGTTGTCCTTTTAGGGGCCGGCGCTGTGGCGCCGCGCCGGTTCTGAGTCTGTCAGTGTTCTAGGCGTGGATCCTATAGTTGAGGGTCGATGTCGGCCCGGATCCTACGTGGAATGAGTGACTCGGATTGTTCTAGGGAAATTGGCGTGTATCTGCGCCGCAACCAACCTAGGTTAAATTGGTCCGAGGACGAGAGTCTCGTCCTCTTGGTTTAATGAATGATAAGTGCGAATACGCCTACACATTGAGCCCGGGGCATTATCCATTTGTAATTGGTATTGCTAGCCAATATAAGTGTGAACTAATTAGCTTGGCATTAAGCCGTGATGCCAGATATCTCACGACTCACGTCGTGAAGCGCAACCTACTTTAGGCTATCTTGA